>MQTX01000135.1:6578-123263 GCA_009735665.1 Angiostrongylus cantonensis
GCTCAACGGAACGAATATCTCCGAATGCTCCAGTTATGTCTATCTAGGTCGGGAAATCAATGTGATGAACGACTTAGCTCCAGAGCTGAGCAGAAGGAAACGGGCGGCTTGGGGAGCTTTCGAGAGCATCGAGGATGTAGTGAAGAGAACAAAGAAAACCCGACTCCTTGCCTACCTTTTCGACTCAGCGGTTCTTCTTGCCCTAACGTATGCGTCAGAAACCTGGTCGCTACATAAGCAGGATCAAAGATCACTCAGCTTTATCGAACGCGCAGTCGAAAGGACTATACTAGGAGTATCCCATTTCACACAAATAAGGGATGGGATCCGAAGCTCCGACCTACGTCAACGATCGAAAATCAAAGATGCCGTTCTATGCACCAAACAGTCGAAGATAAGGTGGGCCGGACACGTAATTCGTATAAATGATAACCAATGGACAAGGGCTGTTAGTGACTGGATTCCTCGGGATGTCAAACGTACTGCAAGAAGACCACCGACCCGATGGTCAGAGTTCTTCAGGAAAGGCCTAGAAGAAAGATATGATGCTCGACGAGTCCCTAAAGCGAGGAGAACCCACTGGGCTACTCTTGCACGCGATAGGGAAAATGGAGGATTTACTGGCGCCCGCTCGAGTTACTCGACGATCAACGGGGCAGTCACTCAACGATCAACGGGGCAGTCACTCGACGATCAACGGGGCTACAGGTGATACGGGTGATGGATCAAAAGGATAGTTCTAAGATCAGATCGGTCAGTACAGACGCTAAAATTGAGCCAGATAACTGTTGAATGTCCTTATGGGCCTAAGAATGTGAAATTTGCCTTCAAGGAAATTCGCTGAACGTAAAAACTCGTCACTTTTTCCAAGGGAAGTAGACCGTTGCCAAGCACCACCACGATTTGTTCGAAACCTTCATTTATTCAATGTTTTCATCGCGTATACTACTGCTTATTCATGCCAATCGAAACTCGAAATCCACATATTCATGGCTTACCTAACGAAGGGCCGTCCGGATATCTAGTTAGGATCCCTTTCGGCAACTTTAATCTTAAAATATAATAAACAAATAACCACTTGAACATTAAATAGAGAAATCTTGAAAAAGGTTACTGATCCATACCTTTTGGTGATCATGATCTTGTGCAACGCTCACTGCTCAGACCCTTCGATGACCAGTTCTTCACATGTCGTTCCGTTCCTAGCATTTTTTCCATTCGTTTCCTTGTTTTGCACTCGTCATCCACTACGGTGGTAGAGCTCAAATCTAGCTTTAGCTGCAACTTGTGGTTCCATTACTTTCTGTCATTGGCAATGTTGTTTCAACTTGGTTTCTTTAGAGAGCAGAAATAGCTGGGCTAGGGTTTTCTAAGGTCGTTAACACAGATGGTTTCTTGCCTTTTGATTGGAAGAAAATTTGTGGCTTTTTTACTTGATCCTTCCAGAACGACAGTGATTTCCCTCATGGCGAATGGAATCCTACGGTTTGTCAACCGACTGCTCGAGGACTATGCTAATTCTTATTTACAGGAGCTGTGTTATACTTAAATCTGATTTCGAAACTAATCTAACCCTAAACAAAATTCATAGTTTGCTCTGCAATTTTGTACAAATAAGGTCCTTCTTGTTTACTGCAGATTCCATTCAGACAGAATCCCTAGGTAAACTGTATCGTTCATTTGTACGCGTCGAAAGAAATAGACAGGAAAGGAGCTTATTCACTAGTAAGCTAATATAATAAGTTTATAATGGAATTGAGACCACTGCTTTTAATAGTACCCAGGATCGACTTTCTATTAACCCCGGCATTGAATTATAAATGCGTTATATTCTTTCTCAGCAGTCGCAAGTTTGTTGAACAGCATCCGTTTACTTCCATGCAATAACACACATACAACACAATCGTAGCTGACGTTTCGGCAGAATCGCCTTCTTTAGAGCCTGGAAGGGTACACCAATACGCAACTTATTAGGTCAAGCACTGCAACAGCAGCAACAGAAACATGAAAATCTGAGCGATAATTACAGGATCTACGGCTTCTCGAAAAAACCCACCACTTTTTTTACCTGCCTTCCATCGAGGAAGTCGCATATGGTTAACGACTGCAGCAGCCCCATCGACGGTCGATAGGTAAGGGGCGAGTTCACGCGTGACCCTGGTGCATTCCTACCTGCTATTCATTGCAGGTATTTTGGCATTTATCCAAAAATCCATCCTCGAGGAGTTTGCGCGTTGGTGTTTTACTATCCCGTGCGAGGATAACGACTTTTATATCAAAATCGTCTCCGCTATGCTTTTGTATCCTATGCGTCCCTAGTGGCGTGCTTTGTTTTGCTTTTCGTTTGCCATCTAGGTGTTTTTTATGCGGATACATAAAGGTTCGCCCCTTTTGCCAATATATTCGTCACCGGAAGTACCAAAAAAAATCATGGTGCATTCCTACCTGCTATTCATTGCAGGTATTTTGGCATTTATCCAAAAATCCATCCTCGAGGAGTTTGCGCGTTGGTGTTTTACTATCCCGTGCGAGGATAACGACTTTTATATCAAAATCGTCTCCGCTATGCTTTTGTATCCTATGCGTCGCTAGTGGCGTGCTTTGTTTTGCTTTTCGTTTGCCATCTAGGTGTTTTTTATGCGGATACATAAAGGTCTGCCCGTTTCGCCAATATATTCGTCACCGCAAGTACCACAAGAGATCAGGTATATCGTACCTGAACTCATGCAGTCACCGTCCCTGCCATAAGGGCAAATTACGCAATTTTGTGTTTTACATAGACGGTCATATAGGCGGTTGCGAACTAACTGACGACGAAGAGTATTCGGTGGTATTTCAGTCAGTTATCGCTACCGATTCCTCTAGATCTGCCCTTCTTAAGCATCGCTTCATCGTTGCACTTATTTGATCGCTAATGAAGGGCAAGATAAACGGGACTTTGTTTTGGCCAAACCGTTCCTTTTGGAGCGTCGCTCTCCCTCGAAACTTATCTCGTGGGGTTACAATTTCGTAGCCATTGGAGATGGCTATTTGCCGAGCCAAGTCGCGCCATTCTTCCCTTAGTTCCCTACTTGTGCACACAGAGGTGGCTGTTTGAAACATGTTTCTCACAAGTGCCCTCTTTATGTGTGAAGAAGTTAAAAAAAGGAAATCAACGAGGATGTTTTTGCTACTTGGTTTTCGGCACTTTGTCTTGTAACCGCTACTTGACAAGTTAATTTGAACGTTTAGAAACGGGAGCCAGTCGTCTTTCAGATTCTTCAGGGTGAACTTGATGTACTCTGACTGCTCGTTCAATAATTTAAAGCATTTGTTCATCGCTTCCTGTGTAAAGAAGACGATAAAAGAATCATCTATATATCTGCAGTAGAGTAGATCGAGAACGGGGGCTTCCACTCTCCATAGCTTCGTATCTATCGTTGATGGGGGTGTTGCAGTCGTCAACCATATGCGACTCTCAGCGGCTGTTCTTCCTCGGTGGAAGACAGATGAAAAAAGTGGTGGGTTTCCCGAGAAGCCGTCGACCTTGTAATTATCGCTCAGATTTTCATCTTTCTGTTTGTGCTGTTGAAGTGTTTGACCTAATAAGTTGCGTATTAGTGTACCCTTCCAGGCTCTGAAGAAGGCGATTCTGCCGAAACGTCAGTTACTACTGCTTTTTTTCACTAGCCACTTCCATGTTGTGATCGTTTTTTAAAACGTCAAATCATTTTATTAGATGATTCCATCTCACGTAAATGAAGAATTCCTCCTGTGCAAAATAGGCTTTAGGGAATATTGACAAATTTCATTTCGTCCCGAACTTGTTCCGAGCGTCTTCTGTTGCCATGCAAGATATACTTCTCACTTGGTTATAAAGTAGGTCGTTATCGCTTTTTCTATACCGCAACCCCTCATCACTCGGTTTCAGAGGCGCAGATTTGACTACCGTCTTCAGACGGTCGTTGTGAGTTACTGATGCGAGTACTCGACCTTTTTCAGCCTAAACACTCCTTTTTCTTACATGGGACTATTCGGATCATTTGTGCACTGGAATTTTGGAAGAGCTTTTCTGACACCTGCTACTTTGGCATTCCGAATTACTACTTATGTTTTACGTCCACGTTTCAGCTGATGAAGCGAAACTGCTGCTTTCTTGTCCTAACAGCATTTCTTCTCAGCAGGCTTAAAACCATTGTAATTATATGTTGCGTCAATGTATTACAACTGATAAGGTGAGGAGAAAATCCCGAAGAATAAACGTGACTTTGACGATATGGACAAGTTCTAGTTCCTGATGTAGAAAGAATAACTATCCATAACTTTCTACAGGAGGTATGTAGCTTATTGGTTTGAGATGCTCTGTAATACACATGGGTTCGATCCCACGCTCTAAGCTCACCAAGTTTTCCATCCATCTCTGTAATTTGGTAGCAGACCTGTCTGGGAGGAAAGCAACGCTGGATCGATACATCGGTAGGCTACCGCGAGTCATTTTCAAGGCCAGAATGCATTCAATCAACTCTAGCGTTGCTTGATAAAATCGAATACATGGCACATCCTTAAAGATTGATACCGTCGAAAGCTTTATCATCTTACTTTATCAACTTTCTACGAATGTTTCTTAATCATGAAATCATAACTGAAGTGAAATTGACTAAAAGCAATTTCGTCTTAAAAATTGGCTAGCTTACTCCTAGCTCAGAAGTGCTTTATCTCAAATTTATCACTATTCGCGAATCATCTCATAATCATTCCTCTCAGAGGTTACTCCTAGCTCAGAAGTGCTTTATCTCAGATTTATCACTATTCGCGAATCATCTCATAATCATTCCTCTCAGAGCTGTCACATTCCGCTAGCGGTTATGGATCGCTGCCAAGGAGGAGTACCAGTCATCACAGCCTTCCGGTCACTGACACTCATGCCACACTCAAAAATGCTGTAGGTCTCCCGAATGTTTTTATTAAACGAATTTCAGCAATAATACAAGTAATTTACTTCCTAATTTACCTATTTGGTCATGAAACCTCGAAATGTGAGCATGAACTCCATATGGAATTTCCTTTCAGTGCTAGTCGTTTCTACTAGGTTGTAACCCAGTTATTATTAACGAAACTCATCGGAAGTCAAGGTATTCATCTTACTCTGTCACGGTCGCGAATAGTGTTAAGCTTGTGGGTGATCAATAAAGTATCACGGCGTTTTTTATGGTTCAAACTTACTTCAACGAGGTTCTTCTACGATGGAAACCCCTTTGATCCAGCGAATACAAACCATTAAGCACGAATCAGATGTTTTTCTTAGCAACTGTGAAAGGAGTATTCGAATCCTAAAGAAGCGAAATTCAAGTTTCGTACGGCCTAGACTCGATAGTAGAAAGTGAGAACGTTTTCCGAATAACGGTTCCTATTAATTCTCTAAATTTTATTCACTGTCTACTCTTTTTTTTTATGCAGGATATGATATGAAATACAACCAACGGAATGTTGAAACATGAACAAAACTCGGAACCAATAGCGGTTTGAATACTTGACAACCCTTTCCAGGTGCTCACCTACTATTCACCACACCAAACCAAGGTCCTTGGTTTACCTCTCCCTGAGCCACTCTTTCAATACTATTTGCAATCAGAAACCCTCCTAAGATTTTGGGTTTTGCTCGTAACTCAACATCCCTACAGTTTCTATAGACTTCTAATGAACCAGTGGAACCCACTGTTGAGCAGTTTTATACGGGTGAGAGGAATTGGTGCCCACTTTAGCGGCCTTCTTTTACACCAGCAACTTGCCGTACAGTTAACGTCGATCCGTTTGAGCCACAAAAGGTGTTTGCAATGCGAAATACTATACTAATCCAAAGAGCAAGGTCGAAAACCCTCCAATCGTTTTTATTCGGTTTTCGCTAGGCTGACAGCTCAGTAACCACAGGGAAGGGCAACCCATATCGATGTAGTACAGAAACACTAAGTTATTACCACACCATTAGTTAATCTTTCATCATTAACTCAGGTAAACGAAGTAGCAGCGAAGCACATCCCATCGTCATTCTGTGGAAGTTGAACACATTGATGTGTTCCTTGATGATGAGACTTGACAATCACAACGGTGCTGAGATATTTGCAAAACTCCGGACCGCAGATGTCTGCGGTGGAGAACGAACGCGCTATTTTCCTTTCTGGAGGCTAATGCGTTCAAAACCGTACCATACGGGTCCTATTCTTGACATTATGAGTGGTACGGTAATGAAAAGAATGAAGCAAATCGCCAGTCAGGGCAGTGAATCATTTTAGAAAACACTGCTTTGCGAATGTAACATACGAATGTAAAAATGACCAGTCTAGAAGCCCGTCCCGACTCGTAAGCAACCGAATATGGTGAAATCCTCAGCGTCCGCCTCTAAGTCGTTGTCCGTCAACAAATCGCATCCAACTCCGATGCGTAGTGGATCCGCAGCTTGTAGTGGTCCGAAAACCGTGGCGAACGCGCTGAAGAAGATCGACAGCGAGGACTGGTAAGACGCATTTCGTCTCTTTCTTTCTATTTTACATATACTGAAAAGATAGTAAAATAAAGGACAAAGCTCTTGGCGTTGATCTACTTCTGATGAATGCTTCATGCATTCGAAGCGTCGATAGAAGGGAGATCTGGCCAAAGCAACGACTGTCTGTGGCTTAACGATGTATCAAGTCATTGCTGCATTCCTCCATAAGAAGCATGGTAGCAGTTTACCGATTCCGGAAGGATGAATGGTTTGGTGAGCTCCGGCGATCGGATCTGCAGCAAGATCAAAGCAATGACATGTGTGTATTGTATGGCATCTCTATCCACTGCGCTGCGTAGACCATCAAGTAGTAAAAGGGGAAGAAAGGCCTCAATAAAGGAATTCCTTCCTCTCCTAGAGTGTAAAACCAAGAATTCCATAGTTATTTGCATTGGAATCTACCAATGCTCTTGAATCACCTTGATCACTTTTACAATTTTTATTCCGCACACAATTATTTAATATCTAGGAGTCAAAAGGTGGAAGGTATCAATCTAATCACTGAGCTGTCTACCACCAACCCAAAGGATGTCGCTGACCATATGCACGAGGTTTGTAGATGCATGTAACTTGCGTCCGGTTTCACAGAACTAATATAATAGAAGGTCGTATGCAGACTGTAAATTCTTCTTAACGGGAATGATTATGTAATCAGTGACAACAAGGAAAAATCCTGTAGAAGTATACAGTAAATGAAAGAAAGCATGAAAAATTTCATTTTTATTCGTGGATTGTTGAGCCAACATCAGGTTGAGAGAATGGTTTATTCGGCTAAAGTTTCGAAATCTTCGTCTTCTCTGAGGAAACTTGTTAGTTTGATAATCCAAGAATGTACCGAGGTTAAATGACAAACGGTTTAAAAAGTATTGATCTTCATTTTCAGTTTCTTCACTTTCAAATTCTGTTGATGTGATATTAGTAATAACAACTATTTGACAAATTTCCTTCGACTTTGATTAGGTGGTGGTGGCAATTCTGAACGAGTGCAAGAATCTGCGATCGAGCGTCTGCCGAGTTGCTCTCGTCTGCGCCGGGACGCTTACACAAAACATGAAAGGAAAGATGGACCAAGAGTTGGACAAGGTATATCTCGTTCAGTTGCAATGAAAAGTTACATCAGTTATGTTATGCATGCATATCAGTTGATGTTTTATATTATATGTAGAAGTGAGTATAGAAGAAAAAGCACTTCATAGTGCTACCGTTTCCTCCTCGCATCGGCATTACCGTCTCATCTCTCTTGAGAAATAGCGGGGGTTCCCCTTTCAAACAAGACCTCCGAGGTTGAAAAGTAGTTTGCAGTCCATCCAGAAATCCAGTTCAGAATAAACCCTTGATAGAAATCATTACCATCTTCACAACAACATAGTCACTAACTGGGAAGTATTAAGGACTTGAAGTCCTAGTACAAATTTCGAGGCTTAAGGGAAAGAAAAAATTCAAAAGACCGACTTTCTATAAACCTCAGTATACATAGTCTCCATCATTTTCGTTCTATTTTTCTTTATTTGCCATCCACTTCAAAAAGATCCCTTGCGGCACAATGTGTTAAAGGTACCCTGCAACTTATATAGGGTCAACTGCTCGTTCGATCCAGCACGTCGAACTTGCTAAGATTTCCTTCTCATCTCTGCGGAGAAATCGGTACTGCAATCGTTGAAGTGGACTAATAGACAATTTGCTTTATACACTCGTAATTCAACTCAAGTCATTATACAGGCCAGATGTGCCACCTTTCCAGTTTTTGATAAAATTTGATAAATGATGTGTTCTAGAAATCAAATTTGTAGAAATCTTGTAACAGAAATGGCGAGTCAGTCTATGCTTGGTCAGTGGGAAGGCGTAATTTATCTCTTATATCCTTAAACAAGAACAATGGTGACGATCTGTACCAACAATGCACGTACACTTCCATCCTGGTCCTCGATAGAAGAGTTGCTCATGCAAGCAAGAATGATAAGGTACGACGTCATCGGCCTGGTCGAGACGAGACGACGCCGTCCATTCAAAGCCGTCTATGACACCGGAAAAAACTGTTCCTCCGGACATGCGACAGTAGAGGGAGTCGGCCGAGACAACGTTCTCGTCAACACGAGTTTGCCAATAAACATTGATTCATTCGAACAGCTTACAACCCGAATCGGATGTTTACGATTAAAAAGATGTGGATCAACACCGGCTTTTAAAATATACGCCGTTTACGCGCCGACATCAAATTATGACAAAGAGGAAGTCGAAGCGTTCTACATGGACTTGGAGAAGTTCTACAGAGAAGACCATGCATTCTTCAAGGTCATCATTGGAGATTTCAATGCCAAGATCGGACCAAGAAGATCGTCTGAGGCACGAACAGGGTGAGCAGCTATCTGAGTTCATTATTATGGCGACCAAGACTTCATGGTAACTCGCAATTCCAGAAGCCCCGTCTTCAACGCTGGACATGGGAGTTTCCTAATGGAGAGTACCGTAACAAAGTAGCCCACATCATAGTTAATAGAAGGTTTTGCCTAGCCAATGTCACTGTTCTCCCAAAAATATACACGAGATCAGACCTCCGTCTACTTCGTGCTAGATTCCATTATTCGCGGAAAAGGGAAAAAGCCGCTAAATTCACAAACCGAAGTCTCAGAATCAACACAAACTGGCACTTATTCAACTCATTAGTCAGCTGTTGGGAAGATGCCGTTGTCGACAACATCGACGAGGAATGCGATCGGCTTATTCAACATCTTCACGCTAGCGCTATAAAACCTGAGAGTTCGAAAGTCAACAAGAGATGTCTATCTCCAGAAACTCTCGAGCTGATGCCAGCGTGGAATCGCACGAACTGCAGGCAACCGCGAACTAACGTCCGAGCTTGCGAAACAATGCAGACATGCGATAAAAAAATATCATAAAGAGAGAAGAGTAGCAGTAATGGACGAAGCTATAAAGGCTGGGGAGAGTATTCGCAAAGCCCACCGAAGCTTCGCCAATTACAAGACCAAGATGATTGCACTCCGACACTCAGACGGAGTAGTTACAGCGTCCAGAAAAGCAATGGAGAAAATCATTCACGAAAACTACTCAGATTTCTTCGATAGCCACGTCAGCCTCCCGTCACATTAAATATGAAGGTTGGATATGTTATACCACCGGTTCTTCCTTTAGAAATGCGACATGCCATTTCGTCGGTGAAAATTTGAACAGCACCAGGTCTGGACAGGATAAAACCGGAACGTCTGAAGAACCTTCCGCCATTCCTCTTAAACACACTGACTCGGCTCTTCACACATTACTTGCCTGAATGCAAGGTCTGTACTCAGTGGAAAACTAGCAAGACAGTGTGGTTGTTCAAGAATGGCGACCTACACGATATAGGCAACTATCGCCCAATTTGCTTGCTTTCTGTCGTCCACAAACATTTCACTCGAGTTATCCTAAATAGGATTAACAGAACACTGGACGAAGGAGAGTCAAGTGAGCAAGAACGGTTTCGAAAAGGATTTAGTACGATGGACCACATCCACACGATAACAAGGCTCATTGAATTATCGCAAGAGTGTAAAAGACCGCTCTGTTTCACTTTCATCGTTTCACAGAAGGCCTTTGATTCAATTGAGATGGAAGCAATCATGGAAGCCCTTCGTAGTCATGGAGTCCCTACTCAGTACATAAAGATTCTTCGTGAGCTTTACGAAAATTTCACAGCCAACATTTCACCATTCTACAACGATATTAAAGTTGACGTCAAAACAGGAGTTAGGCAAGGCGATACAATCTCGCCAGAACCATTTACCGCCACTCTCCAGAACGTCATGCGAACATTGGAATGGGTCAACGTGGTAGTGAAAATCGATGGTCGGCAGTTACATCACCTTCGCTTTGCTGACGACATCGCCCTAATAACACCAGGCATTAGCCAAGCGGAACGTATGCTTGCCGACTATGATAAAGCGTGTGCATAGATTGGTCTTTGACTAATCTCACAAATCGATGTTCATGTGAAACGGATTGGTTTCATGTGCAGCATTCACGCTCAACGGAACGAATATCTCCGAATGCTCCAGTTATGTCTATCTAGGTCGGGAAATCAATATGATGATCGACTTCGGTCCAGAGCTGAGCAGAAGGAAGTGAGCGGCTTAGGGAGCTGTCAGGAGCATCGAAGGTGTAGTGAAGGGAACAAAGAACACGCGACTCCGTGCCCACCTTTTCGACTCAACGGTGGTTTCTTTCCTAACGTATTCATCAGAAACCTTTTCGCATCGTAAGCAGGATGAAAGATCACTCAGCGTTATTGAACGCGCAGTCGAAAGGACGATGCTAGAAGTATCCCATTTGACACAAGTAAAGGATGGGATCCGAAGCTCCGACCTGCGTCAACGATCAAAAATCGAAGATGCCGTTCTGTACTCCGAACAGTCGAAGATAAGGAGGGTTGGACACGTATTGGGTATGAATGATAACCGATGGACAGGAGCTGTTAGTGATTGGATTGCTCGGAATGTCAAACGTATTGCAGGAATACCACCGACCCGATGGCCAGAGTTTTTCATGAAGAGCCTAGAAGAAAGATATGATGCTCGGCGAGTCTCTGAAACGAGCAGAACCCACTGGGCTACTCCTGCACGCGACAGGGAAATATAGAAGATTTATTGGTGCCCGCTCGAGCCACTCAACGATTTACGGAACTACAGGTGATACAAGTGATCCTTCAACATCCTATTTCTTTTGTAATTTGCGGCTTACATCACTTCAGCCGAGTACAAATCACTGCCTTGCTTGCTGTGATGTGATAATCGATCGCTACAGACTGAGTGTTTCTTCATGTGTCCTCAGCGACATTTAGGATACCTGTTTACTCGCGCGAACTGTCTTCAGAATGTACAGGGCCCATGCAAAATGATACTCTATTTATGTGAGGTCGTCAGACTTCGAGGTGACGTAGGTTTGCAGCACCACTCTGCTGTTTGAGCAGAACCGACTTTGCATCGTTCTTCGATATTCAGAAACCTAGCCTAGCCCTAATAAAGAACTAAAGCACTAGCGGGGAGTTCTTTACATGGAACAAATTAGACTTCAACTAACTGCTAATAAATAACTTTCTAGGTTGCTTTCCCACTTTTGTAAAATTTAAACATTCAAATTGAATGTCAGTCTCTCGTTTGTCCGATTTTTTCCTAGCATATTAACGACATTGTGATGGATTCAATGGATTTTTTCTTCCACTGGTGTAAACTTCATAGCCTGAAATTTTTCAGTCTTGAAGCTCTACAGTTTAGACATTGTTCATTCTCCTGTTCTGTTCGTCTATGGCAGTCAAAGTGGCGACTTTCTGAAGTAAATTTTAAACTAGCAGTATCAGAGCATTCTTATCTAACTCGGTCTTCCTATTCGCTCTCTCCCTGTATAGCTTTAATGTTTAAAATATGTTTGTAGTGTAAGTACAACTTTATTTTACATATATTTAAGGTAATTTCGACTCAGCGATGTTCCAGTATTTGTTTTTAAGGAATAAAAGTCAAATTAAGAGCAATCACAAAATTCGTGTATTTCTGAAACTTTCAATTTTGCAATTCTTATGAAAGCATCACGAGAAACGCAGCCTTCAATTATAGAAATAATCTGATAAGACTTTCAAAATATTTTCTATGTAAATCAGTTTCGACGTTTACAAATCAACAATTACAGCTGTGCATGATTCTCATCAACAAAGCTGGCGATGTCTCAAATGCGTTCATTCGTGAAGACGCCAGTGAAGCACTGGACAAAGTGGTGAAGAATGCTTCGGCCGGAAAGGCACTTCAGGCCATCATCGCTGCTGGATCGAAGTCAGATTCAACTTGCTTCTGTTTCTAGCCTAAATGTTTGATTCGTATGCGATTTTGGTGGTCAGAGATTTATACGGATCACCCTCATTACCTCCAACTCCTTTCAGTATGAACTTGAACAACCACCAGTAAGTATCTGGGTTGATCTTCCTATAATAGAATTCCAAGCGCATTTGTTCGAATGTGCTTATGGAATATTTGAGAGACGTAGGGTATTCTTGGTCAATGAATCCCTGGAAGATACACTACTTATTCGATTTCACTGAGCATCGTTGAGGGTAACTGAATGCATATCTGGCCTATACGATGACCTTTCAAGTTAGTAATTCTATCTTTCCGTTAGCTCTGGCACTAATTTGCCTACTCTGGAGGGATGGAAGACTTGGTGAGCCCGCGGCGTGGAATCTAACAAACGCCCACGTGTGTACCATATCTAACCTCTAACTACAGCTCTATACGCGCCCTCTAAGGAAGATGCAGATAATTCTATTCGGTGTGAAAGTTAAAGAGCCATCCTACGAGTCCATCACCATCTCAACTCATTGATATAGCTAGTTTTGCTATGTGTTTGTCTTTCCACTTGCTACCTGGGCGCACAGCTAAACCAACTAGGAATTCTTTAAATAAAGGAAATTACTGATTTTTCGGAATAGTACTATAAAAGGCTGAAGATGTTCGAACAAATTTTGAAGCGTTCAGGTCTAAGAACAACACTGTTCGTACATCATGTGCCAGTTTCGTTGGCACACTAGTGTCACGTCTGGGAGTCAGCACGGTACTCTCATCTCCGGAACAGTTAATGAAACTAATCCCACAACTTATTGCCTTCAGTCGAGATCCAAATCCTCATGTTCGAATGCATGGACGGCAAACACTGCGCAGTCTCAGTGAGGTAAGTCCTGTATGAGCTTTCTACCGATTTTAACATAAGTACTTGCTATCACTATACTTTGTGTTCACAACAATGTGTTCTGATCATTAGATGAAGAAAGGCAAGAAATATCAATCTCAATCGAAACGACAGTTTTTTTTTACAACGTTTTGCAAGTCAAGTGCTTACCAGTGATGTCTTTATTATAAATCTCTATCTCATCTTATAGGAATTCAATGTGAGAAATATAATTATTCTAACTGCGTTCGAAACCGATTTTTGCTCCCAAGATCATTCAAGTAAAAAATTGGCTGAGAAACAGGCAAGGTGAGAGTCTCAGTGGTGCAGTTGGTAAGACGTGAGTCCGTGAGCCCCTGGAAAGGGTAATCGCGATTTCGAATCTGAGAGTCTGAGTTTTGCAAAAACGTTAGCACTATTGTGGTTCTACTTCAGATAATACTTCAGCTAAACCTTGAGAATTAGCAGGGAATAAATAAAACGTTTACAAACGTACCATAACACCGTGCCTTGAAAAATTGTAGTGGGCGGTAAACAAAAAGTTAACATTGTAGTTTCGACTACAGCCTTAGCTAAACTGGGTTCATTGCCGATTTCGGCTCGCCAGATCAATCCCGTTGACGGATGACCGCTGATGGCACTGGTGGATAGGAAACTAGCTGAGAAGAAGGCGAAAGGAAGGACCCGCCCCGCCGCATGGTGTGGTGGTGAGCGCGTTAGCCTCCGGAAAAGGTAACAGCGTGTGCGTTCTCCATCGTAGACACATGTGGTCCGGAGTCTTGCCACTATGTCAGAATCATTGTGATTGAATCACACATAGCACCCTGCCGTGAAAAATTGTATTAGGCAGTAAATAAAAATGATCAAGACAGATTTTCTGTTAACCTCGGCATTGATTGATAATTCGATGTTTTTCTTCAATAAGCAGACACGAGGTTGTTATTATAGAAGCTATTAGGATACAATAGCGGACGTTTCGGCGGTTTCGCCTTTTTCGGATCCTGGAAAGGTCAAATTGGGATGCGAATTAATGCCGAGGTTACCAGAAAGTCGATTTTGGAAATTACTATGTCAAGTGCCAGCAAAATATTTCCGATTAGTAAAAGAAGTCCTGTCACTAAGTAAAAAAATTACCTTAGCTAGACAAACGAAGTTCTTTTTCCGCCGCCGCCTGAAACACCGAGTCGTGTCGAACTTCATCAGACGAAAACGACTACACGATGTATGCGGCCTATCGAAGAACAGGCAAATAGCACTAGACATCGAAACCCGACTACTACGCGCCTCTCTTCGATGGAAACAGGACATCATGTACGCGCAATTGAGCAAGTGCAAGTTGAAGGATCCTTATTGTGTTCAGTATTTGGAGGATTCCGTTTGGAGGAGAATAGTGGGCTCTGAAGAAGGCGAAACCGCCTTCTTCGTCAGCTCTTGTATTCTAATAAATTTTATAATAACAACCTCGTGTCTGCTTATTGAAATGAAACATCAAAGTAAATAAAAAGTTATCGTTAAAACATTATAATTTTTGTATTTAATCATTATGAAGGGCTAAGCTGATGTTACGTCGGTGAACCTCCAGTTATCCCTTCAACATTTTGTAAAAAAAGAGTGAAATACCATTCGTATATGGTAAAGAGAACGAACACTATTCCTTACCGTAGACAAGGACTAACAGTCGCAATTTTCACCGTTCTACGTGAAACAAACAGAAAGACAAACACGACTTAGCTGCTTTCTTGTCACTATCTTTTAGCTCAAATTCTTTTTGTTCTTTTGTTTCTTTATTGGCAAAAAAAAATTACCGGACAAATACATAGTACTTTGAAACTACTTGTTTCCCATGTAGTTGAATAATACCACTTAGGCTATAAATATCATCAATTGTTCACAATGATCCAATTCTTCTCTCGCGAAAAACCGCTTTATTCATTCCGACAGTCTCCCATTACTTACTCTACCATTTGGTGCGGGGACGAATATGTCTAGTGACAGATCTAGAAATGTATCATGCTTGTTACTAGCTGTGTGGCATGTCAGGCAAACAACTTGACTTTGCAACAGGCCTTCTAATAAAGTGGTAACAGCTGAACCCTTTCAGTGATTCGCTTCCACATGCTGCGGCTAGCCACTGACTAACGGACTCCAGGAGTCGACATCTTTAGTTCCTGACATCGGACGTAGTTCCTGACATAGGTATAAACAGGTCCGGTCCACTCTTCGTGGGCAGGGCGCAACGCCCAAGCAAGCGAAAAAGTTTCGCATTTTCACCTTCATGCCCACCGTCTCCCGAATCGAGCAGTACGCTATTGAGAAGCAACCTCGACAACGGGTTGAATTGCGAAGGTTGAAGAATCTAGGAAACACTTGTTTCATAAATTCTGTTATTCAAGCGCTCAACACAACCGACGTTTTTCGAGGGTATTTGGTTCAACTTCCTTTTTTGCAACCGCATGAGGACGGAAATGATGAACATCAACCGTTGGCTAGCCCTAGATATAACAAAAGACGAGCAGCTTCTGTTAACACACCAAGTTTAGGTACTTTCACTGCAACTCCTACTGTGCTAGCTGAAAAACGGCGTAATGTCCTAATTCGGCTGGCTGACCTTGAAGGCGACCGGGCGATTTCGCCGGATGAATTCTTTCAGTCAGTTTACACGGTGTCTCCGAGATTTAAGGAATATCATCAGCTTGATGCACATGAGTTCCAACGTTGTACTCTGTCGACTCCCGGAGTCCTGCAGTATGTGGAAGCGAATCGGTAAATGGTTCAGTTGTTACCACTTTATTCGAAGGCTTGTTGCAAACTCAATTTGTTTGCCTGACATGCCACACAGCTAGTAACAAGCATGATCCATTTTAGATCTGTCACTAGACATATTCGTTCCCGCACCAATGGTAGAATAAGTAGTGTGAGACTGTAGGAATGCATAAAGCGGTTTTTCACGAAAGAAGAATTGGATTATTGTGAACAATACATGTGCAGTAACTGTAAAAATAAACGTACATCAACAAAACAGTTCTTTCTTAGAGTTTTGCCAAATGTTCAATTTCATCAATATCAGAGCTGTGAATTTTTCTCCAGTCGAGGACATTCAGTTTGTTTGTTAAAGGCAATGAAAAATTCGCTAACATAAGGGTGCTGATGGCTTCTCTTAGTCACTTAGTATTAGTACAGTGCAGTATAGTATAGTATAGTATAGTATAGTATAGTATAGTATAGTATAGTATAGTATAGTATAGTATAGTATAGTATAGTATAGTATAGTATAGTATAGTATAGTATAGTATAGTATAGTATAGTATAGTATAGTATAGTATAGTATAGTATAGTATAGTATAGTATAGTATAGTATAGTATAGTATAGTATAGTATAGTATAGTATAGTATAGTATAGTATAGTATAGTATAGTATAGTATAGTTCTTAGAGTTTTGCCAAATGTTCAATTTCATCAATATCAGAGCTGTGAATTTTTCTCCAGTCGAGGACATTCAGTTTGTTTGTTAAAGGCAATGAAAAATTCGCTAACATAAGGGTGCTGATGGCTTCTCAGTACAGTATAGTATAGTATAGTATAGTATAGTATAGTATAGTATAGTATAGTACACGATATCTATCTATCTCTCTATCTCTCTCTCTATCTATCTATCCATTTATTTATTTATTTATTTATTTACTTATTTGTTTACCTTCTCTGTTAGTATTCATACAGAGGTTAAATGATAGTGCGTTTTTAGGATATCCGACATGGTCGCTCAATTTTTTTTTTACTTCGGAGATTTTTTGTTTCAAACTTTTAATCAGTCAAGTGAAAGAAGAGTTGAGAAAGAAAGAATTGAGATCAAAAATACATATTAAAAAATTGTTTCAACCACACTCTGCTTACTTTTGGTTTTCGTATTGTTCGAGCGTTTCAGATTCTTCGTTACCGGTAGATCTCTAGAGTATTGGTGTGGAGTAGTTGCTTTTACTGATTATGTTTAAATAGGAACAAAATAGTGTTCAGGACACGAACTTTGATCGCCAACTGAAGAAGAGCATTAGTGACTCAGAATACCGTTCAGTGAAAGCGATTCTAGATGAAATCAATAAGAAGGTTAGTGACCGATTAAGGTTCGAACACTTCCTACATTTTTGTTATTTTGTATAGTAGATTTTTGCAGATCATTCTATAAATGAAGCAGTTTTCATACCACATTTTCTAAAACTGGTTCTGTTGACCTTTTCTAACCTTATTTTCATCGCTCCTTAGTAATCTAGGAAACGCACGTAGGTTAGTGATTAAAAGCGCTTTGTAATGCGCACGTGATTTTTGGTCCTATTCCACGTCCTGGGCCAACCATCGCCTCCACTCTGCCAGGGTTCTCAGTTTGGTATCAAACTAGAGTCGAAGAATAAAAAACCTAATTTAGTCACTAACAGGTTTTTGCAAGTCATAGTAAAGACAGGATATGCTTTCAATCACTTCTATGATGCTACGAATAGAATAGAATGTATGGCGCATTCTCTTGAGGGTTGATCAATGCTGGAAATGCTCTCGTTTTCTCATTTTTGTTGGCAATCTATACAGCTAAAACGAAGCGCAAATCGTTAGTAGGGCTCGTGTGGGAGCGCTCAAGAAAATAAACTTTAGGGTGGCCTGGACTCACTGGACAGCACCTGCACATCGATATCCAGTGGGTTGTCCAGAAGTGGCAGTATTCGTAAAACGGTGCATCGAAAACTTCCCGATAATATGCAACTCGACTTGGATGAGACCAGAGCTGATTTGATAGCAGCCAGGTGAGTAGTATGTTTAGTCACCAACTAGTTGTTTCCACGGATTTTGTGGGATTTCCAGACTCTTATTAAACTACCAATCTTTTTTATACAGATGTTAGCTATGAGTACTAGACAAAACTAGTAGATGGCTTTTCAAATTCGATTTATTCTTTCTTTTGATGTATGCGTGAGAATTCCATCGCTTTCAGCTGGGAACGTCGTCTGGGAGGTTTAAAGCGTTTCGAGGAGATGTGTGGTTCATCGACCAAAGCCGTCGCCAGTGACACCAAGGTTCGTTTTTTTTTGCTTGCGAACATTTTCGGACACCAACGCTCTACAAGCACGTCATTCCTCGTTTTCGGTTATTCACATAAATTCAATTCCTAACACTCAGTCGATGTTCTTAGAAGATGACTAATCATCATTTAGTTGCACCTCGATCCATCGGCCGGCCACCGCGAGTCATTGTAAAGGCCAGATATGCATTCAATCACCTCCAACGATGCTTAATGAAGTCGAATGCATGGCGCATCCCTCAGGGATTGATCAACGCCAAGAGCTTTATCCTTTATCCTTTTTTATACAGATGTTAGCTATGAGTACTAGACAAAACTAGTAGATGGCTTTTCAAATTCGATTTATTCTTTCTTTTGATGTATGCGTGAGAATTCCATCGCTTTCAGCTGGGAACGTCGTCTGGGAGGTTTAAAGCGTTTCGAGGAGATGTGTGGTTCATCGACCAAAGCCGTCGCCAGTGACACCAAGGTTCGTTTTTTTTTGCTTGCGAACATTTTCGGACACCAACGCTCTACAAGCACGTCATTCCTCGTTTTCGGTTATTCACATAAATTCAATTCCTAACACTCAGTCGATGTTCTTAGAAGATGACTAATCATCATTTAGTTGCACTTGCATAATAGTTCCGTAATTGATGACTGGTATCTGATTCACTCTTCATACTGAAAAATCGTGCAGATCCCAACTCCGGTTCCACTAGGGTAGGATTTTGCAGGTTGAAGGCTGTTTTCTTTCCTGAGTTACGTAGTTCTGCCTTGGAGTTTGCTGACCGTTACCATGGGATCTTTGCCGCTTTGTAACCAGGTTTTTCCTAGAATGATTCGTAATGTTAGTCTTAGTCAGATTTCATTAGAACTGATGACGAAAGTAGTGGTTTTTTTTTCTCAATTTGGGTGACGCTAATTTATACCGCTGTTCCAAACTCGTGTCGTCGATGACATGGGAAACTAATGGCAGATATGTGTGTATAATTTGGATCCATGGATACTTCGGTGGCTTTGAAATTCCAGCGCATCTCACATTTCGCATTAGTTCGTTTCTCTTTGGACCAACGTCTATGAGTATGTTCTACTTCGAATATGGTACGCCCTGATGAACGGTTGCTATTTTTCGTCGTCTGCATCACTGCTTCGTTATTCTGTCAGTCCTTAACTTTCTCATTATATGACTGAACTGTCTATTTTTTTCCACGACCGACTTTCTATTAACCTCGGCATTGATCAAGTAATTCCTTGTATTCTTGTTGAGCAAACGCGAAGTGTTATTATTATTCTTTATTCACAAATAAGCTGACGTTTCGGCGAACTTCGCCTTCTTCAGAGCCTGGAAAGGTCAAGTTGACAGCAATCTACTCGGTCAAACGCCTCCATAACCAAACAAAGAAAACGATCACGCCTCGATCAAGAAAACGCGTCACGATCCTCGCACAGGAGACGAAAACACAAGCGCGCAAAACACTGGAGGCGTTCTGGATTAATTTCAGAAATCCGAAAATGAACCGCAGGGAAGAATGCCTCGTTATCACGCGTGATATTGGGCAGTATATAAGCCTATTATTTTGAGGGGAAGGGCACATTACGATTCCATGTGAGTTCTGTGCGGTTGGTCTCCATTAGACATACTCAGTGGAAGCCTCATAGAAAGCGGTGGGTGCGCAAAGTTGTGTTCATTGTGGTTGTAATCTTGGTTTAGCGTTTTCTTTGTTTGGTTATGGAGGCGTTTGACCGAGTAGATTGCTGTCAACTTGACCTTTCCAGGCTCTGAAGGAGGCGACGTTCGCCGAAACGTCAGCTTATTTGTGAATAAAGAATATCTATTTTTTACTGGCACATCTCTTAATAACTCAAAAAACCGACTTTCTATAAACTTCGGCATAAATGATCGATACATTTATTTATATATTCTTCCGAACTGATCTTGCTGAGCTGATGCAGGGTTGGAATTGTCGCTGATGTTGTTGCTGTCGTTTTTGTTACCCATGTTTTACTTTCAAAGTTTATTCCTTTGGTTCTTAAGTACGAGCCACTTTCCAAGGATTTGAACTCTGTAATCGTTCTTGGTGTTGCATTTGCCAATTACGCCCCATAAGCATCTGTGAAGCTTTTTTCGCATGGTATATGAACCTCCCCATCTGGGTTAGTTGCAAACTATTGACCTGCTCAGAAGTATAATGCGACGGGCCTGTAACGATTAGTTAGCGGCTAAATGGAGCAATTGAGGTCGTAAAGAACATTAGCCACACGGGTCTTTCAGTGGCCGTGTTGATTCACCAATTTCAAACTTGGGTAATTAAACTAATATAAACATAAATATAAGATTTATAACATAATAAAAACGATAGAAAACTATTGGAATAAGAATCATGCCAGTTAAGTAGTGAAGCGAATAACGAGGTAATGACATTAGAACATTATTACATCATTAATACAATAATATCAGTAATAATGAATGATTACATACAAGTAACTGTTGGTTAGCCGTGTGCGATGCCGCGCTCGTACTGTCCGCGACAGGCGCGGCGGCTAAGGAAGACAGTACGCTGCGAGAGGAGAGGGAGACTGTATGTTGGGGTAGAGAGTGATACTGAGGAGCCGTGTTTTTCGGCTGAACTAAGATTTCAATATTATAGCGATGAGGAACATCTCAGCATAATCGATGAGCACAGTAAGTAAAATGGGCGTTGACGGTGCTATGGACAGTGAATGATGAGTCATCTACGGAACACAGTATGGCAGCTGGTCGCGGATAACGCTATGTTAGCAACGTGAAGTTTGAACATCGATGGGTGCCACTATTGCCTAAGAGTCAAGGGCCAGTATGATAATGGCTGAAATTGACAATCCTATAGCGGCTTAACAGAATGCATAGCATAAGTTGGCCGCTCAGCGGCCTTGTACGCATAGCGTACATTGTGGAAGGAATGGTGCATGCCAGCGATGGCGTTGCAGGCAGAACGCATTTGGAAACACCCGCCACTACTGACAGCACACTGTAGACAAACTTAGAGTCGAGATACAATAATCTGCGGCTTACTAAGGATGAATGAAGATGAATGGAGAATGTGTGAGAATGCATTGAGGTAATTGAGAATGACTGGGGATGAGTTGTGATGATTGGGAATGAAGTTGTGAGGAGCGGATCATCCGCACTACCGATGAGGGGTGAGGTGAGTCATGGCATGTCTCCGCCGTCGAAGGCACCTGGCTTATATTGGATGCGAGAGCCGCGTGCGTATGCAACCGAGGCTAATCTAGATTGTTGATCCTGGACTGCAGTAGACTGTACCTGAGTGCCTGAAAAGCTTTCGTACCTGAAACATCAAACGTCAGTGGCTTCGTTGTTTCACAAGGAAGTAGTAACTGTTCCACTGTTACGCCTCCTTCGGATAAGCCACCGTTGGTGTGCTACTGAAGTCGAACCTGAACTGCTATTATGCCTGAAACACTGAACATGATTGACCGAGTAGAGTATAAAAGTTACATTGCGGTGTTTGATGGGTGACTGCGAGGAGGCCATGTATTGAGTCAAATACTATTGTTTAAAAAGGTAGAGAACTTTTCCAGAAAGAAGTTCTCTATAGGGCCTGTCAATCCATCGGTGGCTTCTTAGAACCCAAACGGAGTTTGTGCCACTATTGCCACTACTTCTACATAATTTCTTCTCCGTGGCACATTGTTCACTGAATATTTTGGGCAAACGTGTGATGGGGTCCCATTAATGAAAGAGCCACCCAACTCAAGTGTTTTCGTCAGATCGTGGTTTTCTTCAGGAAGTGTTCTTTTTTTCAATTTATACCAGCTACCCCAAACTTGTTTAACTTCGTCCAAATTTCTTCACATGTTTAATAGGGCTGCATTTGAGAGGAACTTATAGAATAGGCAAATGTGCATCGACCAGTAGCGACGACGATTAATTAAGCCGCCTTTTTCAAGCGTGATGAACGTGCATGAAGGTCCATCACTGTTCTGCAATTCATATGTTTCAAAAGTATACTGCCAAAGTACTCGCGAGAAGTTTTTGTTTTTAGGGCTTCCGCTCGGAAGTCGTTTTTACTATTGTCCACCCTTGAAAATCTTCCACTGCTCGTGCTTTTCAGCACAACTTAGGCGTCGAAGTAATCTGTCTTTCAGAATGAATGTATTAAAGGAAAGAATCAGGTATAATTGCAGAATAAGTTACAAATTATAACCAGAAAACAGGCGAAGAAAAGCACGAATAAAAAGCGCTCAAATCTCTACTTGTATTCTAGGCAAAGGCAAACCTCAGGAAAAAAGAGTTTTGGAGCTTACTTGTTGTAGCAAAAGAATTGTTTATGGATAGAAGGATTGTATGATGCTATAAAAATTTGAACGAACCTAATATTCTAGTGATCGACTACATCCCTTGGATCACAGAGTAGATTCACCCGATACTAGTCGTTCCAATAGTACAGGTACCTTATTCCAGCTGATCGAGGCGTTCATCGGTCGTCTGAACGATATCAACAGCAAAGTATCACTCGAAGGTCTAGACACCTATCTGGTTACTCTTCCAGCACTGAGCAAGTATGTTCACTCAGATCTTGAGCTCTCAAGGTCAACTGAAGCACCATCATTTGACCCGTGAGTAAAAGAATAGATAAAATCAGCGCTTGTTTCGATTAGATAAAAAAAAAGCTGGACCGCAATAGCTTAAAAATTAGAAAGGCCACCAGTGGCTTAATAGCAGTAACACGCTACATTTTTATATTCCGTCAATTAAGAACACTATTTATAAGCAGAATCTAACCCATTAAAGCCTTTGGAAAAACTCGTAGTTGATGACTTATAAGTTTTGTTTCCTCGGGTTCTGTCTGATTTGTAGGCTTTGTTCGAATCCCATATAAAAACAAAATGAAGTCTCAGTTTCAAAGCTTTTTTATATACTTTTAATTTAAGCGCTCTTTAACGCGTTTCTCACGAATTTCACGTGAAGCACTTAATGATGACCATCACCCTTGTTTGCGTATCCTAGCGACTGGAAGAAGACAACTGAGCTTGAATGGATGTGATCTTCAGGTTCTATTCGACCGAATCACATCTAAAAGCGGTTCTTAATCAACTGGTGTTGGCGTTGATGTCCCACTTATCGAGTAAAAGCGACGATCATCGGAACACAGCTCAGAAGTGCCTTATGGAGACCATTAAACGGATCGGTCAGAGTTTCTTTATCACATTTTCATATGTGTTTGTGTTGCAGTAGGTGAAAATATTTGCCATTATTACATCTATGCACATGGTCTTATTAGGCGATCAGTTCTTAACATTGGCAGGTATCTTCTGACAAACTATTGTTCTTAGCATTTTTCTGAGGCATGTGTAGCGCAGCGAATAGAAATGCACCGCTATGCACACTGGATCGGTCCCGGTGGCTCGATCCCACGTCCCTGTCCTCATCAATATTTCCATCAATCCAGGGTCGGCAAATTGTTAACATACTTTGCTGAGAGTGTGACAGTACTTACATGCAGTGCACTGGTGGGCCACTGTAAATCAATGTTGAGGCCAGATGTGCATTCAGTCCCCTACGACGATTGGTAAAGTCGAGTTTAGTGTATTATGCTACATTTTCACACAGATATTATCTTGTATATGTGCATTATACTAGACAGTATATTCATATTGTATGTATTTTACACATATTATTATAAACGTTTTCATATTAGGTCATTTTTGTCGCATCTTTCTCGTACTTATTGTATCATATACTTACTTGGGTACTTAGATGGCCCATACACAATGGATGTGCGGGTCCTTGCATAATTTCCACTTTTTCGGAGTTTTGTTGGTTTAGCCACTGCGATTCTTTGGAGTTTCGTGGTCATCATAAGCGAGGTTTACCCCAGGTCGTCAAAACCACAAGCAGTCGCCATCCTGGTGGATCAGAGGGAGATTTGCCACCATGCGACTAGTTCGATAGCAGGACAGTGGTGAATCCTGATTTTGGCTTACTCTCAGCGTTGATATTTATATTTATTTATATTCATATTTTTTATTTATTTTTATTCTTGGATTATTCATCATTTTACTATTTGCTTTATTTCGAAGTTAAGATCCACTTCCCGCTTAGGACGTTTAAATATAGCGTACTTTTCAAGCGTTCTCAGCGAGATTGCCTTCAACGCAAACGTGACTTGAAAGGGCTGAGAAATATGAATTATTCTGCAGTTTCATCGACCTTGTCGAGTCTTCTGTTCAAAAAATTTCTCACCGATTTGGTTAAACGAGAGTCTTACGTCAGTGCCACACCTATGAAAAACGCACCTATTTCTTCTGCCGTTAACCTTTCCGAAATCAGTCCAGCGGTTCCCTTTCACCGATGCTCGACTAATTTCCACTACAATATAAATAAGTACGTTATTTCCACCTTTCTTCTATCAACCGTTGTTATTTCAGATCCAGCCTGTCTTTCCTCAGCCATTGCAGCAGCAACACGTAAGGCGAACATCAAACAGAAACCCTTCATGCTGGGCGTCTTTAATCGTAAGTTTGAGAAAGGTTTTCCTTGCAACTATTATTAAGCCTACTATGCACTTCTGAAAGCAAAAACACCTTTTTTCGATTGGCTCTTATATATGTTTTATTCAGGTTTGAACACAAATTTGTATCCACTGAAGCCGAAGCAGGTAGAGGTGATAGCACTGCCAATTTTGTGGGAGTGCTTGAGTGCGGGTGTCTCTGAAAGCGAAATAAGAAAGGCCGTCAGAGAATTCGCTAAAGGACTTGTGGAACTGGTAAACATCGAATTTTCGTTATCTGTTTCAAATACTTATCGTTATAGTAAGTGAAACACTAAGTGAACGTTCTAATTAGGATCTTTGTTTTATATTGAGAAATAGGAGGCGGATAGCGCGGTAGCAGGTGTACTCGCTCACTGAAAGCCGTTGGTTCAACCCACCTTTGAGCCCACCGTCCATCTCATCCCTTCGTGCTTGGGAAGTTGACTGCTGGCTTTCGCAGTATCAAATAACTTTCTTCAATCTACAAAAAGCAGGGAACTTGCGATGAACATCTGGGAGCTCCTTAATAAGTCATTCCTAAGATTCTAGGAAAAGTCTGTAGTCTGCGATCCTCTGCATTAGTTTTCTTGCAGTTCAGCCTCTGCTGCGTAATTTGCAAACCCAGAGCGTGGGTGACCCAATAAGGTGGAGCACATTACTTTGTTCTAAGTAGACCAAATTTTATGCTGCAAAATAAGTGCTAAACTAGGCTAGTCGTTTTTATCTGCATGAATTCGATGTCGACGATGAAAGAAAATAATCTCCAAAATTGCTTCTAATGGAGAACATGATGTTTATTACAGTTGTCACTAAATTCGTGCACGCTGTTGCTCATTATTCCAGATGGGCGAGAGAACAGTGCTAGAACATTCGTCGATGGAGGTCGATCCATCAAAACGAAGGCTACTCGAGTCTCTAATACGGTAGTTACACAATGCTAAGAGACCACCTCATTGTCACGGGTAGTGCGAATATGAATAGTCTAAGAGAGTTACTAATTCTTAATGATGTACTAATTAGTAAAAGAGAGATTGTACTTTGTTTTGCTGCTGATACCTACCTATGCTATTTATTTCTTCACGAGTGCTGCTCCTTTTTTCTTGCCAATGAAGGAGGGATACCGATCGTAGAGTTTTTCATGAAGAATTTTATGCCGAATGTAATACAGAGTCAATCCATAGCTCCACATTTTGCTCACTAGCCATTTTAATTTGAGTTCTCGTATGCTGTTAACTTCTCGGTCTTAAATAGAACTTGTTTTGCTATTCCCTAAATTGAAACTCTTGACGGGCTAACCAAATTTCTCGTTGACTACCAACCGATGCATTTTCGAACGTCGTATTGCAAAATATTTATTTTATGTACAATAAATATAATCTATACTCGTATACTATGTAGTTTGATATTCGTATGATAGAAATGAATGAAGCCGGCCATTTCTCCAAGTGAGCTTGCATGAAACCCGTACAACGCACCAACGGTGATGTACTCGAACACAGCGAATAACTCATGGCCTAAACAACAGTATTGCTTTTTAGAATAAAAATTTAAACTCTAATATGTTTTTAATTAATTTAAGTTTTTGTATGTTCTTAACTGTAAAAAAATATCTCAGAAAGCTTTCTTTTAACAGCTCAGAGTCGCAGCGCTAGTTGACGTGCATGAACTGCACAGACCTCTACTTCATGTTAACCCTCCGTAACTTTTTAAAAATATTTCCTTACTTGCATGCCTGAGTCTTCGCTGGTAGTGTATGCCTAGCGCAATGCCCATTCGTTTCTTTCTCGCGCTAGCGTCGTCCTTGGTGGTGGTCTGCTTCGAGCAATGCTGGCATCCGCGAAGCCCATTCCGTAGTTTTAAAATCGCCCCGATCAGCGGGTGCATAGTTTTCGACTTCTTTGAACGCATCTGACCACCGATTGAATGGTCGTCCCAGAAAACGTCTGCATTATTTTGGATCCCATTATAATACTTCTTTTTTCCATCTATCGCTTTTTCTTCTCATTAAACGACGGGTCCATCTATAGTCAATTGCTATGGATGTTCATTCTCCTGAATCCTAAAGACAATAGGTTTCGAAGATCAATGTTGCACCTGCTCTACTTCTGTTTAATTCCTCCTTCATGTTGTTCTCCATGTTCACAGAACATCCAAACGAGGTAGTATGTGTAATCATAGACTCACTTTGTTCTCCCTCGTACATAGATTCTCCATGAACGAGGTGCATTCATTTCAAAACTGTCAAACGAGTTTGCGTGGTGACAAAGGTTGTCATAAGGGTCAAATGTTACTACCGACAAATGTCTTTGACTCATAATACGGTTGGATATGGTCCATGCAGCTGAATCCCTGTCGGACATTTTCTTGCTCAACTGGTTTTGTTTCATTCAAGGTCTTCGATGTGCGCAAAGGGGTAATCTTTGTGAACTGCTTGTAGAGCACACTAAACAAGGATATTGGACGGTAGTTATGATCGGACACCTTTCCTGGGTAAGATAACTGTGCGTGAAACCCTCCATTGGCTTGGGATTTTCACTTCCTGAAGGCAAGATGTCACGCAGGTTGCAAGAAGTACACCTAATTTGTGGCCATCAGCTCGAAGGAAATCGGCGGTGACATTACCAGTTCCTCGAGTTGTGCATTTCTTCACACTTCTCGTCGCAACTCGAACTTCAGAGGGTGCAATCTCGGCCGGTTTTTCATCAATGAGTTCCGAAACGGTGGTTGTGGAATTGTAAGGATTGGTACAGAACTTCTCTGTTATCAATTTCATATCATGTCAAAATGTTGTGATCATTCCATCTTCGTTCATAGGACGCGTATTGTAATGTTATGGTCGCAAAGATCCTGACGACGATTCTTCAGAGTGGATCGTTTTTGAACTATTTATAATAATTTTCTTTGCATATATCGACGTAAATCCTTCTGCAAAGATTTTCTACAGCTGACATTTATTAACAGCCGTCTTATTTCTGCCGCAGTAGGATCAGGCTTCAGCGTCCCGTCCTCACTGCTTGTGCGGGCCTCAAGATAATTTTCATTCTACGGAGATTTGTTGGTTTAGCCAGTGGTTCTCTGGAATCCCGCGGTTAACCGCGCCAAAGTCTGCCCTAGGTCATCACCGCTACAGGCACTCGCTGCCCTTATGGATCAGAGGGTAATTAGCCGTCATGCGACTAGTTTGATACCAAGACGGCGGTGATTTCTAGTATTGGTTTAGTCTCAGCTGGGCTTCTGGGTGGAAACATCGAACTCCTTTTCAGCATGGAAGGGTTGTCGTGGGACTCCGCTTTAGATCATAGCTTTATATCCAGAAACACCTTCCAGCCACAACAAGACGGTGAATTGTTGGGAGGTTCGTCTTAAAATCCTTTCAAAGCAGTAAGAATAACGAATTTAACAACATGTTGATAAACCTGACATTTTGATGATCGCTCATATTTTTCACAACTAGGTGAGTGAAGAACTGAGAATGGACTGATTTATAGACGCATTGTTGGTTCGACGTTGAAAGTCAGTGTCTTTTCAGCATATTATGAATCATGCATGATTCAGGTCGTCTATAATACGTGAAAGACGAAATTACTAGGGCGGTCACTAGGCCTCGCGCCATGAGGGAGAATCATATTTAAATACGAAGCATTCATAAAAAATTTCTAATGGTTTCATTTTGAGCTCCACAATTTCTTAAAGACGAGGCTGAAAATGCGAACATAGTTTGTGATTCTCACGACCGACTTTCTGTGAACCTCGGTATTGACCAATTAATTTCCTACATTCTTTTTGAGCAAACACGAAGTGTTATTTCATTCTTTATTTAAGAAGAAGTTGACGTTTCGTCGGATTTAGCCCTTCCTCAGAATCTGGAATGATCAAGTTAACAGTAACCTACCCAGCCAAACACTTCTATAACCAAACGGAGAAAGTACTGAACCAAAATTTCAAGCACATTTAGCACAGAATAGCTTCTTCGCACACTCATGCTAAGGAAGGCGAAATCAGCCGAAACGTCAACTTCTTCTTGAATAAAGAAAAAAAATAACACCTCGTGTTTGCTTAAGGAGAATAGAGAGAACAGCCTGTGATTTTTATCTCTGTAGTTGTAGATTCGTAAACAGTGTCAAATTTACTGTAGACAAAAAAAGAAGAATTATATAAAATTTGAGCCCACCTCCAGTGACACAGTAGACGTTGTAGAGAATGAAAAAAAGGAAAGTCACTGGAACAGAGAATGTCATCACAGAAAAGAAGATCAACTGCAGTTTTATGGCCGTTCGTACCTGAATTGACGAGCTTGCATGGACCACAACAAAGAATAAAAATAAGTCCTCTACAGTTTTTCCTCATGAAACTGCTGCGTTAAAGAATGGCTGAAAGATCTCTGGTAATCGAGTGAGATCTCTTCTCACTTGGAATCCTATGCTAATAAAGGATGATAAGGATAAAGCCTTGGGCGCTGATCAATATCAAAGTGGTATCCCATGCAAATGATTTCATCAAAGACTGGTTGCGTGCATGTTTAGCTTAGCGCTCCTATCCTGCCAGACAATTTTAATGAGGGATGGAGAGCTTGGTGGACTCAGGGTGCTAAATCGAATCAACGACTACCTTTGTATTCTAGGTATCTTTAACAGCTGCACTGCGCGCGCAGTAATTGGCTTATCATTATTACTATCGATATTGTTGTTTTACTGCTGCTATTATCACTTAGCCCGGTTGGGATTAACTGCTGTGTACACGAAAAAAAAAACGAACCGATTCGGATCCTTTGTATGTCCATCTTGTTAGCAAATGAAGAGCACAAAAATAGAAATACGAAAAAGCGACAAACAAACTAAAGAACGCCACATGAGCACCTGAAAAGCAAAGTATTTATCGGAAGCGAGCATTTTCCTTCGACGCTCTCTCTCTCTCTCTCTCTCACTCTCTCCCACTCGAGGAATTTTTAACTAAAGATGACTTGTATGGAGGAATGGCTTTGCATTAGAAGTCGCCCCTGACCAATTAAGAATACTGTAGGGAGTGTGTATTCCGCGCTAATTAACTAATTGAGGTGATGGTAAGTCATTTAATAAACGAAAAATTCGTAAGCATTGCCAGATCTTTAGTTAACAATTTTGCTTACTCTAAAACTTAACAGGTTATTAAAGGTTAGGCCTTTTAAGTCCCAGAAAAACTAGTCGTAATCTAAAATATAATTCGCTTCTTCTGATGAAGACCACACTTCGAATCAGCAGTAACACTACAGTATCCTTATGAAATTAAAAAAAAATGATAAAGCTCTCTGCGTTGATCAATCCATGAGGGATGCGCCATGCATTCCACTTCATTTAGTATCGTTGGAGGTGATTAAATGCATATCTGGCCTTTAGAATGGCTCGCGGTGGCCTGCCGATGTATCGAGCCAGTGCTGCTATTTTCCCAGACAAGTCTGGTACCAATTTGCTAACCCCGGAGGGATTGCAGGCTTTTTGGTCCATGGGCGCGGGAATCGATTCCACGTGTGTGTTGCAGAGCGTCTCCAACCACTGCGCCATATGCGCCCCTTCTATAAAATTTACCAACTAAAATCTCTAAAAGGAAGTATTTACCATGTGGGTTGTCTTCATCCAAACGAATAGTGCTGGTTTATCCACGTGTGCACTCAGACATGTAAAGAAAGACTAGCTTAAAGATGTAGCGAAAAATTAACAACGTTCTTATTGCGAAAAACTTGAGATGTTGAACTGAATTTCCGAAGAGGGCTTAAAAACCTCTCATTCAGAAAGGGGGCTGCAAAAGATAAAAAAACATTGTCAACGTACTTCCATTTTCTCTCTCTCCAATAACAGAAAGGAGGCTAAGGAGCAACACTTCATTTCCACCGCAAAATATCAGCAACTGTCTGGTGACGGTGAAGATCCGCGTCGACTCATTCACGACAGAAAACCGTAACCCTTAAAAAAGCAGAACGAATTAATGAAACCATGAAAAAAATTCTTTTGATTTCGAACAAGCACATCCCTGTTTTTTTTTTTTTTTTTTAGAGAAGTGCGGCAGAAATTTTCATCCAACTTCGCAAATCGCCTCGTTCTCCTGGATTTCGACTGTATCTAAAAATCCTGCTCGCTTCAATATCTCATTTTACTGGGAGTCAGCTTTCTATCTCAGAAGGAAATAGGCACAACAAAGCTTCAAAAGTTTTACAATATCTAAGCATTCCAGCTCTTTTATACGTAAAAAAAACTGGCTTAGAAAAGGAATAAAACGTGGATTAAAATTAGAAGCCCAGTTGGCAAGGTCTGGGTAGATTGACGAATTCATGACAATCACACCTCTTTTCTGTGTTCATCAGTTCCTTCATTTTTGTCATCAATTTTTACTTACTACCTACTATTTTCTTCCAATGGCAGAGTACTGTGTGAAATATAACCACAGTGATGCTGAGGTATTTGCAAAACTCCAGACCGCTGGTCTCTGCCGTAGGGATCGAACACACTCTTACCCTTTCCGGAGCTAACACGTTTCACCAGCACACTATGCTAGTCTTCCGTTTCACCTTTTTCTCAGCCGTGTCATTAACCTACGAGATTCCGAGTGCAAGGGTACGGTATCGGTTTTATTAAATAGTGTATTTGATCTATGGGCACAAAATAGCTCAAAATTAGACAAAAACTACAACTGTGGTTTGCTAAAATCTTTCTTGTACGATTCAAGTTGTTCTATTTTATTCTTATCACTAGCCAAACCGGTCCTTATCCTACACGACTATGTGGCTATATTTTTTGCTTACATTGCTTTTTCGCTGGAATTCATTCATTTGGATCACATTTGGTTGTGGAGATAGGATAGAGAAAATATGCCAAGCTCGGTATCAAAAATTTTTTTAGTACTGGTTCGACCCCACTCCAAGCACACCGAGCCTCTCACACCTTTGGAGTCGTAAAATCCGCACCGGACCTGTCTGGGAAAAGTTCACCTCTGTAATATAAATGGGAATGCTTCAGCTCGGCTGTCCCAAGACTTCATGAACAGTCGACTCGACTAGCATTCAACGACATTCATGGTGAAAGGAAGATCCTGAAGCAACATCCGAATCCACACGTAAAAAGTTGAACCACCTTCGTGGAAAATGCATACGAGGAAACGAATCGAATGCAAGAACTGCTGGGAGCCGCATGGTGGACGTCGAGGACGGGTCGTGTGAAAAAAAATAATGCATTGAAAATAATTAATTTTATCAGGCAGTAAACAGTACGCTGAAACGATTTCGCTTTAAGATTGAAAGAATCCAAAAATTTTTAGCATTACTGAGACACTTTCGATTAATCTATTTACTTTGAAGTTGTCAAGGTTTATCAACTGAAACCACTGACCATTCTAGTGAAGTCTCTTGATAGAGGTAAGACTAAGAAAAAGCGAGAAAAATCATATGCGAAAGTATTAAAAACGATATGAGGAAGTAGATCCTCTTGTGGACGAATCGATGTCACATGTCATAGTCATACAGATTCAGAATTTTTTTCATTTGATACGTTTCCTCTCATCCATCATCCATGAAGATTTTGGGATTTGCGCGTGGGTTTCAGCTTCTTCCTTTGGATTTTTGATTCCCTTTACGAATACCGTGGTGGCTGAGAAGACTTCTTCTAAAATTTTAAGATAACCATGCTATGGCTTTCTTAGATGTTGATCACGGCAATCGCTACATTTTTAGGATCAGGTAGAGCTTTCCAGAGAAGTCCGATATCAATTTCCTGATAAAGAAAGGTGGAAGACAGGTGAATAGGGGTGGTACACCAGAGCCTTCCTTGTACTCAACGGCATCACATCTACTTTGCTACCCATGTGACCCACAAATATGCTGTAATATAAAAATTAACCCATTTATTTTACATGCCTGTGTAAGCGTTAGAAGACAAAATTGTCTTCAAACGTGAGTGCTTTGAAATCAATGATCAGAACGAGAATGCTTCGGCTAAGGATCTCCGAATTGCATAAATCCTTGCCTTGTCGATTGATTACCACCCTTTGCATGTCGTTATTATAGTTCTTGAAATGAATGGTCCAATTGAAAATCATAAATAATAAAAAGAACAAAACTCTCAACGTTGATCAATCCCTGAAAGATGCGTTATTCATTCGACTTTATGAATCATCATCAGAGGTGATTGAATGCATATCTGGCCTTTACAATGACTCGCGTTGGCATGCCGATGTATCGAGCCAGTGTTGCTATCCTCCCAGACAAGTCTGGTAGCAATTTGCCGACCCCGAATGGATGAAGGGTTTGGTGAGCCTGAGATGCGGCGATCGATTCCATGTGTATTACAGGGTGCCTCTTACCATTACGGTACAAGCGCTCCTATCGAAAATAATAGAATTTGAAAATATTGGTGCATTTGCCTCAAGAATAACGGTTTCTCATGTTCGATTCTCAAACATGGAAGAGAACAAATTGAGAGAAGAATAGGGGATTCAAGAAAACTTCAGAAACAAATGTGAACAGCTTTACATGAGAAAAAGAGGTTTTATACACGATTTACTTCCGCATTTCAATTGCTTTTCACATTCTATGCCACTCTAGCGAGAAGGCGAGAAACTGTGCATTATACCAATCCTTTGCAAAGCAAGGTTTTTCAAGACTATTTTGCTGTTTAATCGATTTTTAGATGCACTGATCGACAATGGGTTAACAACTCACAGTGTCGAAACAGTATGATTAGCCTTAATGGAACTGAGCACAAAATAAGCATCTGAAAAATTGTCCGTTCCAGCGGCATATTTATTACCCGCGAGATCGACGGTAGATGAACCATCTGTAAGACGAGTGCTGAACGTGAGCGCAAATGGAGAAATGAAAAGTCATACTCACACCACAACTCCATCTATAGGTGTAGAAATCGTTTGGATGAGTAGCGGAACCGAGCAAAAACGAAAGCGCAAGAGCAGCGACTGGACACACCATGCATTGAATAAATATCGATCGAATGGAAAACGTCAAGAGCAACTTTGGACCGCGACACCTTCGAAACTGAACCGAGCTCATGGTGACTGCAATGGTAAGGTAAAGTGTTTCCTTATGATAAACTCATAACATCAGATACGAAGAAAACTAAGAACAAATAATATGAAAAAGTTGCACCTCGGTGATCTGGTTAGCTTAGTGAGGAATTGAATTTACGACTATGTTGCCATGCATGACACTCAACCCAATGCTTTATTCGCATCCATGTCACCTACTGATTTTATTAAAACTTGTTAAGCAATGAGTAGATTACCAGGTACAAAAAAGTACAATGCGTAATTTGATTTATATAGGCCAATGCTTTATTCGCATCTATGTCACCTACTCTGATTTTATTAAAACTTGTTAAGCAATGAGTAGATTACCAGGTACAAAAAAGTACAATGCGTAATTTGATTTATATAGCATTTTTGTTAAAGAAATGAGTCGATGAATGGTCACGTGCCAGGGATTGTGGGTAATCGTCAAGAAAGCATATTGATAGAATTTGTTTTGCTTCGTCCATTTGTGGCATACTGACATCAAAACAGACAATTTTTCGACGAAAATTTTTTCGACTATGATTTAAAGATTCATGGATTTGCACAGAGTCATAAAAAGTTAGGTTACGGTTGACAGATTGAACAAATCCGAAAACAAATAGATCACTAAAAGGCTATAAAATATAACATTAACATCACTTGAATAAGAGTTCTCTCTAGCGAAATTTGACTGAAAAACACAACTAGTGCTTAGAATAAACAACTGCTCAGAGGGAATGATAGAGAGCAAGGTATAAAGCATCCGATGATAAAAGGATAAAGGATAAAGCTCTCGGCGTTGATCAATCCTTGAGGGATGCGCCTCGACTTCATTAAGTATCGTTGGAGGTGATTGAATGCATATCTGGCCTTTACAATGGCTCGAGATGGTCTGCCGATGTATCGAGCCAATGAATGCTGCTATCCTCCCAGACGAGTCTGGTACCAATTTTCCGACCTCGGAAGGATGGAAGGCTTGGTGGGCCATGGGCACAGAAATCGATTCCACGTGCGTGTCGCAGTGGCGCCTCCAACCACTGCGCCACACGCTCTCTCCGGTGATAAGTAATTCATTACGGACGCTCTTTACATTCGACTCCATTCGCAGCGTCGCCGAGGTGAATGAATGCGTATGTGACCTGCACAATGAAGGACTTACGCACGCATATCGACGTTTCAACTCACAGCTTTTTTATCCTCGAGGGTAGGTGCGGTATCAATTTACCGAACGTAAGAATGATTGATGGGACAGATTGGTTGACCCAGGACGCAAGATCGAACTAACAAGTGTGTTTAGAAGACGACCTTTAAACATTGTGCTACATTTAAATAGTGAAAAATTAGCAGTGTGTTTCAATTAGATCGTGGAATTTTCATATGGATGCGTTCTAACGGAATTCCGTTCCAGTGGTGGTGTTATTGCTCAAAACAACTAGATCTGGCACGTATACGTTCGACCTTCACCTCTTACGTCTTGCTGATTGCTGTCCGATACGAATTAGCGTCGATAAAGTCTCCAATCGCTTTCGTATGATGCCTGAGTTGCTTAATGGGTCCCGACGTTCGATGGACAAGAAGACTGTTAAATTTTTTTTTTGAACAAACTATTATCAGCCGATAGTCTTATCAGCAACACAACGCTGTATAAAAGGACACTGCCGGTTGCACTTGGCTCATTCGTGCGGTGTTCACTGGAGAAGATCCCGCTTCGGTACGACAACGAAGAAGCAACATCGAGATCACGAACAACTGTGGACCACCGACACGGATCATCGTCATCGGCTCTGATGAGGACGAAGACGTCGAAACGTTAGCTTTAATAAATCTGTATATTAATATCGTGTAAGCTCAACAACACTAAATTTATGTTAAATTTTTTGTTAAATTGTTTAAAGTGTCCGCAAAGAAAATTTGCTAGCGGGACAGGACTTCCGGATCACTTCCTAATTCTGTTCTACATGAAGACAGAGCTATATCTGTCTGCTTTGACGTTGAAATTATCCAAACTTTACGAATTCGACAGAATTCACTCGAGTTTTGAACCTACTGGTGATCCTCAAGACTAAAATTCTTTTCAAGAAGATCCTCCAGCTTTTTCTTCTCTGATGTCTCCTCCTTCACAGAAACTTCAATCAGTTCGTTTTAATTCCTATTTACTGCCTAATCTTTCTTTTTCTTTTCCCCGACGTTCGATGGACAAGAAGACTGTTAAATTTTTTTTTTGAACAAACTATTATCAGCCGATAGTCTTATCAGCAACACAACGCTGTATAAAAGGATCCGACGTTCGATGGACAAGAAGACTGTTAATTTTTTTTTTAAACAAACTATTATCAGCCGATAGTCTTATCAGCAACACAACGCTGTATAAAAGGACACTGCCGGTTGCACTTGGCTCATTCGTGCGGTGTTCACTGGAGAAGATCCCGCTTCGGTACGACAACGAAGAAGCAACATCGAGATCACGAACAACTGTGGACCACCGACACGGATCATCGTCATCGGCTCTGATGAGGACGAAGACGTCGAAACGTTAGCTTTAATAAATCTGTATATTAATATCGTGTAAGCTCAACAACACTAAATTTATGTTAAATTTTTTGTTAAATTGTTTAAAGTGTCCGCAAAGAAAATTTGCTAGCGGGACAGGACTTCCGGATCACTTCCTAATTCTGTTCTACATGAAGACAGAGCTATATCTGTCTGCTTTGACGTTGAAATTATCCAAACTTTACGAATTCGACAGAATTCACTCGAGTTTTGAACCTACTGGTGATCCTCAAGACTAAAATTCTTTTCAAGAAGATCCTCCAGCTTTTTCTTCTCTGATGTCTCCTCCTTCACAGAAACTTCAATCAGTTCGTTTTAATTCCTATTTACTGCCTAATCTTTCTTTTTCTTTTCGTGACACGGTCCTATGTGTAATACGCATCATATTGTAGTGAGCAAAATTATATTCAATCAGTTCGTTTTAATTCCTATTTACTGCCTATTCTTTCTTTTTCTTTTCGTGACACGGTCCTATGTGTAATACGCATCATATTGTAGTGAGCAAAATTATACTTCACACCGTACTCTGCTGTGAAAAAAGAAAAGGCAGCAAGCAGAAGTGAAAACATTCCAGTTTGCGGCCCAGTTTTACCTTAACTGGGTTCAAGGCCAATTTGTACCCGCTAAATCATTTCTGTTGATAAGCAATTACTGACAATACCGATGGAGTAAAAACATGGCTGAGGTAAGGGAAAAGCTACGACCCGTGATTGGTGTGGTGGATAGCACGTGAACCCTTGGAGAGCGTAATCACGGGTTCGAAGCTATACTTGTTTGCGGTTCTGAGGTTCTGTGTTTTTCTCATATCTCAGCACCCGTCTAATAATTTCCTATGGATACACAATGAATAAGAAAAAATTCAAGACTAGTTGAGGTTCTGTGTTTTGCTCATATCTCAGCACCCGTCTAATAATTTCCTATGGATACACAATGAATAAGAAAAAATTCAAGACTAGTTAAAAAAAAGCAAAGTATGTTGTTGAAAAGAAATGAATTTAAGAGAAAATTGCGCATAGTAGCCGAAACGCTTCCGATCCAAAAATCGGATTGTTAGCAGTGTCGGTGAAGAACCATTTGCAACGGATTACAAATGCACTGAAGGAGCTTTTGCAAAAAATGAATGAATTGAAAATTTTGCAAAAGAAAAAAGGATTATAAAAAATCATATCAACGAAGAACGACTAACTGACGAGATGGAATGCTCGACTTGCAACACAAGACGGCACGACAAGGTCATCTGGAGAACCTGTCGTAATGGAAAAGCCGTAGACACAACAAGTGCCATTCGCGATGAAGAATCGAACTATATAGACGCCATTTGCTTTTTGCTTGACTGAAGCTGAACCATTGTTGATTAATCAGCATTGAATGTTTTTTACGTCTATGTGAAATGGAAATGTCCAACTGTTAAGGGGAACCTAAAGTGTTTCATTGGCCGACGCAACGAAGTTATCTCAGTGTAAATCGCCAAGACATGCCATAACCATGCATTATCTTTAGATATTAGTTTCAGAAATCGTGTTATTACCAGTTATAATAACAGTGATGTCGCTATATATATAATGAAACATGGCAAAATTGTTTTCATTTTCCTGTTCTACACGACCGTCTTTCACATTCACTGTATGGATTTCACCATTTCTTGCGTTCGGTTCCTCTAATCTACCAACCACAAAAGTCCTCTAAATTTTTTCATGTCGAGGTTCAGCAGATGCTTGAGGATTTCCTTTTCGTCATAAATGTCGTTGAATGCTGGTCGAGTCGATTATCCCTGAAGCCCTGAGATAACCGGGTTAGTGCGTTCCCACTTTGATTACAGAGAGTGAAAGTTTCCTAGACAAGTCAGTCCGGTATCACTTTCTCGATACCAGAGGAATGAAAGATCTGGTGGGCACGAGGTGGGATCAAGCCAGCACGGTGCTTGCGTTGATCAACGCCACTACCACTACGCTAGCCGTTTAATGCGCAAATTATAAATCAAAAACTCGAAAGAATAAAGAGAGAAGGATGCGCTTTCAGCTTATCGCAAAAAAGACTATTAATGTAGAACTTTCAAGACTCAAGTACATTGCGTTATTGCTTCTTTGTAAAAAATTGCTCGTTTTTTACTCAATATGGTGGGCGTTTTGCTTTCCGCACCAACAACTTCGAGTTAAATAACCCACTTAGATTCCTCGACGCTTAGAAGTCTCGCCTTCATACCTCGTGCGGATCGCAACACGTCTTTCACTTTTCCGCTTATACTGCAACTGGTTGGCATTCATGGAACCAGCTGGATTCCAGGGTTCAACAGCAAATTAAAGTCATCTCTTTTTCCGACATAAAGAATGGCAGCCGACTTCACTCCCGGTAATTGTCGAGTTTGTGTGAATCACAAGAAGGCTTACTGTTGGAGATCTATGTGGCAAAACAGACTAGAAGTAACTCGACGAAAACTGCTCTACTCGCTTTGACTATGTAGTAGTTTTGTAGTTGAGCTTAACGTGCCTACCGTTCCTTGGAGTTCATGATATGGTACCGGATTTGTCTCGGATCAAGACTTGGGAACGCACTAGCACGGCTAACTCAAGGCACCAGAGAGAATTGACTTGAACATCTTTCGACGATGTTCATAGCAAAGATAAAATTTTTTTAAGAGGCAGACGAACCTACTTGCAAAAATTCAGAGATTTATATGCTGGATTCGAGGAAGCGACTTGAAAGCAGTAGGCGGAAGAAAAATAAATTTTGACTCGCATATATTATCTTTCATCATGCAAAAGATGTTCAAGAAGAGGAAAACGTGTTTTTGGATTTTCATTGTAAACAGCAAACTCAAACTGCGAGAACCACATGGAATAAATAATTATAACGTTCCTGGATGCAAAAAAATTTGGTAGCTCATATAAGAGGTTACCCTCCCAACAGTTTACCACCACATTATGGCTGGGAGGTGTTCCTGGGTGTTGGACTGCGATGTACAGCGGGGATATCATCACCTGGCATGGACACCCAAGCTGAAAAGGAGTCCGGTGTTTCCATCAGGAAGCCTAGCTAAGAGTAAACCAATACCAGAATCTACCACCGTCTTGGTATCAAAGTCGAATGGTGGCAAAACCCCATCTGATCCACAAAAGCCGCGACTGCTTGTGGCTGAAAAGACCTGGGGCAAACTTTGGCCAGGCTGAACTGAGGATTCCAGGGAACTACAATGGCTTAACCAGCAAATCTCCGAAAAATAGAGGTTATGCTGGAGTCCGCACAACCAGTGAGTACAGGTTATTCAAGGATCAAATATCGAGTATACAAGAGGTTACAAAAAATGGCTGTAGGACTGCGAGTAACTTGTCGAAGCATCTATGTTAGGAAAAACATCTGGATAGGTTTCAAAAGTCAAAAGGTCAACCGGAAGGACGAATGCCGCACTATCACACGTGACCTAGCGCTTCATTTAAAATTGATTTTCTGGCCTGGTTGGGTGCCAGTAGTGATCCCCGTGAACAACACACGGGTGGTTTTTCACGTAACAGCACAGTGAGTAGATTTTTGATCAATATGGAGTGTATTTATATGTTAGATCTTCACTAACGCTGTAGATTTTTTATCGAATTATAAGGCTATCGTTAAATGAAATACGTTCGTGCTGTGAGGAAAACGAAGTCGTCAAAATGTCGGCCATCGAACAATAACAGCAACAACAACAACGACAACAATAACAACAACAACAGCAACAACAACAACAACAATCGAGTTGTACACGCTTCTCCGACAGCAGTGATTCAGGCTTTCTCATCACGGCCCTCAAAGACATTGCATAGAAGTCCGACGAGAAAACTAGGCCGGACTAAGCAAATAATTTTTTTGAAACAAAACATTATGGTGACGTAAACGATGACCTAAGGGATCCTAATGCAATCGCTTTAAATATGTGAGGAGTATTATTACTCTTTGAGATAGACATAGACAAGATTTCGAACGAATTGTTTAGATCTAATCGTCGTCGTCTAATGAATATCGCTACCGAGGCCGGAGAATGTGGAAATGTACGTACGCCATCAGATTTACTCAACAAGTTATGATGACGTCGTCAGCGAAGCTTACAAATGGCCGGAAAAGGACTCAGAGCAAGGTTATCACAATGTGCCTAAACTCCAGCGATATTCATTAGACGACGACGATTAGATCTAAACAATTCGTTCGAAATCTTGTCTATGTCTATCTCAAAGAGTAATAATACTCCTCACATATTTAAAGCGATTGCATTAGGATCCCTTAAAACATTATGGATTCATCGGAGATTAAAGCGCTTAGGAAAAAGATGATCCCATATAAGCGGGTCAACCTCTGCAACACACCAATCCTTTACCCCCTTACAACGGGTGGTGATGATGTTGGGCGTCGAAGTGCATGTCCCCAAAATGAAAGGCAGTTCGATATTAAGTCAAGAAGCGCAGTAGTTAGCCGTCATATGCCAAGATGACTACCGAAAGGCTAACCGAGGCTATCTTAGGAAATCGCTTATGTTGAAAACACAGCACAAATAAACTGCAATATAACAAATACGATGAGCATGGTGTTTTTTGCGTACCGAAGCAAGTGAGATTGGTGCTGAAGCTTTGCCAGGCGGCGCCAAAGAGTAGAGATTGTGGCAGTGTCCACTTGGGTTGCTCGAAAGTTGACAAGATTGTTCACCGAATATCCGCAACATGATAGTGAGGCATTTTTTTCCTTGGATAAGAAACCGATAATGAAAGTGTTGGATATGGAATAGAACAGGCTAATCACATATAAGTTCAGCTATGCAATTTTGTGTCAGGTCAGAATTTTTTCTTCAGAGTGGAGGCTTTATCTATGAAGAAGTATGTGCATTTTTAGTCTTCTTTCACTGTCCTAGAAGATGAACTTATAAATTGTAAAGTGATTGACTCAAATAACTCAATAATGGTGATGTATTTTAATATTTTCAAGCTCTCTGGTTTCAGAACCCCAGAGTGGTCCCAAGACTAGAGGGAGAACCGACTGTGGAATCGTTCCAGCAACATTCAGAAGACCAAACATTCTTAAGTGGGCAGCCGAACCCACTCGGACATCTAAGCAAATGTGCTAGTCTGTCTCTTTTTTTATGTATGAACTCTGAATACTATATGAGTATAGTGTAGTATAATAACTTTAACATAACATAATGGGTCGGCAATGTGGTGGTTTAAATCTAGTGAGACGAAGATGTGGCTCAGTTGCATCTCTCTTCAGTCGAAGTCATTTAGGATCACTTCGTACTATTCACTTCAGTACGTTTAAACGCAGATCTGTACCTTACTAAAAGTCATTCTCATTGACCTAGTTCACATAAAGGTACATGTTCTCAGACACTTTTTTAAAAAATTTTACAAGACAATTGATTGGTAGATCATTTTTATAGGCCAGTGTGACAACATCCAGTGGGATTGTATTGCCATCGGGCCTTTAGAAGAAAAAAATGTCGCGCCCTATCTCTCACCACTCCTCCAAAAAACAGTTCTTCAGCTTCTTCGGACGACCTGTAGATGTGATGTAACTGATCTTCACCAAATTAGTGAGACGATCGACTGATAGGAAGCATGTAGGCATGGATGGTTTATTTCGTTTTTCATCGATAGACAGAGATGAGATGAAATTCTGATCAACATCCCGTCATAGTGCCAAGAGTTCAGTTTTATGTTAATCATATAGCAGTAATATAGTATAAAATAGTAACATGATATAATATAATGCGAGCAGTATACGGTATGACGCAGTGTGTGTATGTATAGCCTAATACATAGTTTAGTCGGACTCAAAAGGAGTTCACCAGACCTTTGGTAGGTGAGGGCAATGTCCGTTTAGTCTCAGGATATGTTGCTTATGTTCTGTTTACCAACAGAATTCCTTTCTAGTGTTGCTGACCGTTCGTTCACCATCACGCTGAGATATTACACCTTCATCATCTCGGTCATCTACTGAATCATTCGTTGTCTTAATCCTTTCACAACTTCGTTAAGCTCTTCATTTTTCGTCTTCTAGTAAGCCTTTTTTGTTCACTGCAGTTTGATGGTGAATCGTGGGTTTATAATCACCCTTATCATACTTACATTAGCCATTACGTCATTGAAGGATTCTAGCCAGTATCAGTAAAGTATTCGTCCATTTCTGTTGCGTTGCAAATATCCAGTAGGTTGTACTCGCTTCATAAACGGTAGCAGCATTACGTTTTTTGTTCAGGCGCTCTCCATGAAGTGGTCTACCTATCGGATTAGTAGCCGCTTCTGTAGAGCATAGTCTCCGTGAGATCCAGCGATCCTCGTTGAGATGCATAACATATGAAGCCTATCTGCTTTTCGACTTCTTTATATCCACGACGACGTTCCTGACCTTCCATCGTTTATGCAGATCGGAACTATAAATATCTTCTCTCATTTACATGAAATTTGATACTCAAATCCTCATCGTATTGCTAACGTGTTCGAGGATGCTGATTCACCGTGTTTAACAGCCACCGATTTGCAAAGTGAATATGAATTGCTGACATGCCGACTATAGAGCAGCTGTTACAACTGGCCTGCAACAAACGTGATCACTGGTTCAGTCCTTCACGCAAAATTAGTCAAACCTTCCATTCCTTCGAGATCATGAAAATAGGCATCAGTCTTGTTTAGGACGATAACATTGACTTAATACATCAGAAAACACTCATGAATCAAATAAATCAAATGAATCATAGATCAAATATGCATCCAACAATCTCTATCATGTTTGATGAAGCCAAGTGCATGGAGAGTTTCTCAGAAATTCCTCAATGGCAGAAATGAATTGTTCTTCATCCTTTATAGGAAGCAGCTCTACTTTATATTCTTCATGGAATCGTCGATATTCCTACATGCAATTCAAGCCAATTTTTTTACAGCTTCTTATTTAATGTTGCTTTATCTAATTCAGATATACAGAGCCGAATAGTTCGAGGACATTCTCTTCAGTGAGTATAAACGGGCCGTCGACAACCGCTTCGCGTGAGCATCGGCTTTCCCTCTATCTTCACTTGACTGAGCTCTGCAAACCGATCATAAAAAACCCTCAACATTCGTTCGATTTGCTAATGTCTAGCGTTCGGAGAATGATTTTATTAGCGACAAAACTTCTTCGTATTATGTGGAAGGTGGGGTTCTCGATTTAGCACAAAAAATATTGCTAGCGAATAACTACGGCACTGAACTAGGGTGGCAGTGACTCATATAGGTACAAGACTGTCGGACTGGTTGTCTTAACAAAGCGTCAAGGATGACGGAAATCTATCATTGAAGAATTCTTGCAACTTATGAAGGAGGTGTTGAGCACGACCTGGATTGATTCCTTTAGACTTTCACGATTGCTTTCAGCATCCAAGGATTTGTCCAACTCGATTGATATAAAATGTTGCGATGTCTTGCACTTTTTTCGCTGGGTTTGATAATGGCGTGGATATTACAGCTATTCTCTTGGTAATCCTAATTGCTAAAGTGGTTTGACATCGCTCTGTGCCCATTCAACCCTACTGCAGTCGCTTCTGCAGCCATGTTTCTTCTTTGCCCAACAAAATGGTCGTGCTAATTGCTTAGGTACTTTACAATTCAAGAGATCTAGCGCTTCGCGTGAGCATCGGCTTTCCCTCTATCTTCACTTGACTGAGCTCTGCAAACCGATCATAAAAAAACCCTCAGCATTCGTTCGATTTGCTAATGTCTAGCGTTCGGAAAATGATTTTATTAGCGACAAAACTTCTTCGTATTATGTGGAAGGTGGGGTTCTCGATTTAGCACAAAAAATATTGCTAGCGAATAACTACGGCACTGAACTAGGGTGGCAGTGACTCATATAGGTACAAGACTGTCGGACTGGTTGTCTTAACAAAGCGTCAAGGATGACGGAAATCTATCATTGAAGAATTCTTGCAACTTATGAAGGAGGTGTTGAGCACGACCTGGATTGATTCCTTTAGACTTTCACGATTGCTTTCAGCATCCAAGGATTTGTCCAACTCGATTGATATAAAATGTTGCGATGTCTTGCACTTTTTTCGCTGGGTTTGATAATGGCGTGAATATTACAACTATTCTCTTGGTAATCCTAATTGCTAAAGTGGTTTGACATCTCTCTGTGCCCATTCAACCCTACTGCAGTCGCTTCTGCAGCCATGTTTCTTCTTTGCCCAACAAAATGGTCGTGCTAATTGCTTAGGTACTTTACAATTCAAGAGATCTAGGTAGAGGTCCAGTCGCTTAGTAGACACGAATTTAGAGAAAGTTCTTTCTGAGCAGTATCTCTAATCTTTTGGTAAGCAACTATTACGTAATTCTTTTCTTGCAAGGTGACATCTTTCAGTTCCAAAGCGAAAACACATTCATTCTTTCTGTAAACAAGCTAGGTGAGCTGGACGTGGACGTTAAAATGACATGATAGAACACCTGAATGGCTTACTTTATTGTCCTTCAGGATAGGAAGAAAATATTCTGAACAACCAAGAATAGCCATCTCATACTTTTAATTGACCTCAGCGGAACTTGTGCCTCCTTCTTCCATCTTTAATAGAACAAACAGTACTGCTGCCCTTTTCTTCTTAAATAAGTCGCGCTCCATTTCCTGGAATGGGTACCAGAGTCGTGAATGTGTTGAATAAACGATTGTATTTTTTCTGGTAAGGGCGCGTGTGGCGTAGTGGTTGGAGGCGCCACTGCGACACGCACGTGGAATCGATTCCTGCGCCCATGGCCCACCAAGCCCTCCATCCCTCCGGGGTCGGCAAATTGGTACCATAATTCCTGGGAGGCTAGCAGCACTGACTTGATACATCAGCAGGCCACCGCGAGTCATTGTAGAGACCAGATATGCATTCAATCACCTCCAACGATACTCAATGAAGTCGAATGTATGGCGCATCCCACAAAGATTGATTAACGACGAGAGCTTTATCCTTTTTATCCTTTTATTTTTTCTGGTATTTTCGAGTGTCACCTCTTCCAAAAATAGATCAATGTGGTAGGAAATGTTTTCAAATATATAGTTCGTTCGCCTTTCTTTCTCCGAAAAAAAAAACTCACCTTGTAGGGGAAAAGAACGATGTTCCTCCGGAATTCAGTTTTTGCAAAGCCTTCAGTTTGAGATGAGGTCGTTCAGTATCATTATGGCTTTACCCAGGGTAGTAGTTTCAACGGCAGTTAAACAGGTGAATTGGCATTCATGATTTTGTTGGTCACAATGAAGTGGTATAGCGTCTCGCCATCCCTGTTCTACGGTAATCTCTAGATTGCAAATTCATCTGTGGCGCAGATCTTTGAAAATTCTGGTGGATTTGCACGGCTTCCAGGTAGTCTGAAGGGATCCTTATAAACGCCATAGTCTTTGCTATAGAACTTCTCCAAGTGCACACTAAGTAATCCATTTCTACGCAAATCCGAAGAATTTGCAATAAAATGCTGTAATGTAAAGTAGTAGATAATAAGGACCCGAATGACCCGCACGGGTGCGGTGTTGAACGCGTTAGCCCCGGAAACGGTTATAGCGCGCTCATTCCCACCGCAAACACCTGCGGTCCGGAGTTTTGCAAACACCTCAGCATCATTGAAGTTACATTTCGCAACATACCTTACCATTAAAAACAGTAGGCAGTAAATAATAGATTAAAAGTGCAATAGATAGTCTTTTAACAACGATTCACTTGTTGTGTGCATCATCGAGGAATCGTGGGCGTAGCGACATTTTGTTGTTCAACCTACTGCTCGCCATGTTGTCGTTTCTAGGTGGTTTTGTTGATAACTCCTATAGTAATGAGGAAGGGATATCCTCTCTGTTACAGTTACCGTTTTAGATAATCTTCAAGAGCAATCATATGTTACAATACTCAAATAAACTTTGGTAAAAACAGTGAGCCAGAATGTCTAGTTTTAATAACGGAGATGGATCAGTACCGTATATCTCATTATGCATCCTTGGTTAACATATACACAGGCCTTTCCTGTAAAGGACCACGGAGATAGGATATAAGATAGGATATGAATGGGAGGATAGGATATAATAGAAAATAGGATCGCAAATAGGATCATAGTCATTCAGGTGTTTCTTAGCGCGCATCTTTTTTCGGATAGCAATCATTCCTACCTTAGTTTCTTTGATATCGTATTAGATGTAACCAGTCTTCGTTATGACAGTAGCCATACGGAAGAAAAGATGAATCGACGTTTTTCTGTGGTGTACCTTGATTCTTCCCAGATGTTCCTCCTTCCATCTTGCTCATGTGGCAAGAAGTTTGAGGTCACTGGTGAAAAAAACCGTGTTCGATCCGATTACAATTATCTCTGAAGTGTCTTCTTTTTCACCAACTACACATTCTTATCTCTAGTTTCTATCATTTCCTCAGACCCACTCTCACACTTGTATAGATAGGCGTTTATTAGATAATGTCTACGAGACTTCATGGTGTTTTTTCCTCTATGCCTATGCTGAGAAATTACAGTATTTATCAGTTACAAATCTTATAACATTTTGCTGACACCGTAAGGATGAAGTGCTCGGTGACCACACGCCGCGGGACGGAACCAATGACTGCGTGTGGATTGCAGTGTATCTGTTACCACGGCGCTACAGACGTTTCACTGTAAGGTCATCTCAAATTCCAGTACTGTCTTTAAATCGATGACTCAGTTGGTCCGATTCCTCTCAACATTCCATTTCTTTTATTTCCTTTTTCTACTGCTCTTTTCCTCTCAACAATCTTTACTATGAAACATTAAAAAATTCTCGCTTTCCGATCAATGAATCCGACTACAAGACATTTCTTTTTATTTTTATAAAAAATCGAAAAATTTGAAGTTTTTGTCTATATGCTTGAGCTTTGATAACTGCAGATATTTTTTGTCGATGACAAGAATATTCAAAGACCTGAGGATTTTACGAAGTATTACACACGACCACTTTCTATTAACCTCGACAATGATCGAATAATTCTTTTCTGAGCAAACATGAGGTGTTATTTTACTCTTTATTACGGTAAAGATGACGTATTCTCATTTTACATCTATCATTTCGCTTCAAGACCTTTTACACAAAAGGAAACAGGGACGATGAGATCCATACTTCAAAATGGTGTTCAAAAGGATCTCAGCCTTTTGACATATTATGTCATTCGTTTTGGTACTATAACTAGCTTTGTTCATACCATAGCTTCTCCAAGGGTCATATGGAGTACTACGAGGAGATATCATTCTGTTTTACATAACCACAAGTTAGTATCCCATCTGGGGTTATCCAACGTGGGTGATGAGATGAATGACCTTGCCATTATTGCATTTCCCCTAATCTCGGAGTACTGCGTTGCACGACCTCCTCAAATATGCTAACACGCAAAGACTGTAAAGACGACCACAATAATGCTGAGATATAACTTTAATGAAGCTGGGATATTTGCAAAACTCTGGACCGCAGGTGTCTATGGTGGGGAACGAACGCGCTATTGTCCTTTCCGGGGAAAGGGGATTTCCTTCAGGGTTTCCAGTCGCTCTATCGCATCCCAACTTAGCCACCGTTCTATGGATTTTGTGGAAATAAACTTTTTTGATATACATTCCATGGATAACCTTTTTGAGTGGCAAATAAAATAATTCGAAATACTGCATTTACTTCCCGAACATTGGTGTCTTCTACAGCGAAGACGTCTCGTAGTTTCGAGTAACTAATCATTTCTCGTCACTAATCGCTCGTAAAGTAAACAATGCAACTTGTAAACGAGAGACACATAGAGTCGGCAGATCGACCTCTGGACCAACCAACTTCACGCCTGACCGGCCCAGTCGTCGTTCCAATAGTTCCGTGTGGTGGTGGTGGTGATTGGCGCTGTTTTTGCTTCGTCTACTTCAAACAAACACAATATCCATCAGTCATAATCCACGAATCGATGTTTTCCCATTCCCATTCAATAAATAATATTTATGAATCCGCATACCAAAATATTAATATCCGCTCATAACACGAGTTTCCCACTAACGTAGTATTTTCGTCGCCTCACTTTTTTTATCCACTTTCATCGTATTCATCCATCTTTTACTCATTTCTACTTTTATCGTTTTCCTGGACGACAAGTGGGCAGGTAGACATTCTCAATAAAAGCTCAAAGCTCTAAAAGCTCTTTTCTACCTTTATCGTTTTCCTGGACGACAGGTGGACAGGTAGATATTCTCTATGGTTGGCATATTCTATTGCCTTAAAAAGCTTTTTTTATAATTGCTTAAGAATGCTCTCATACTGAAAATAGGCAATGGCTATAGCAGTTGAAGTCTCTTCTATGTTTCTCCCTAAAAATCTTTCATTCAGACCTGTTTTCATAGTTATTTCTCTTTTCGTTATTAAATATCCCTTGTTGAACACCACGAAAAAACCCTGTAATCGAAGAAAATACGAATATGACGTTCAAGAGGTGCTGGAGATGACATTTCTCCTTTTTCGTTTTTTTCTTGCGGCATATTCCTATACTCCAATAAATCATACAGTCTGTTTACAAAGAGCGAATTGCAGTCGGATCCATTCACGACCACCGTTCACATCAAGGGTTTTTCTGCGAACTAAAGTCAGAGTACCAAAGTCTCTTAAGCACGTCAAGGTTTTCGCAGAGTTTTAGGCTTCCAAAGTTTTAAAAAGGTTAAAATTTGACTGAAAACCCGATATTTTTCGAATAATTAAGGGATTACATTGACAAAAGGACTATCCGTGGTTATGTTTGTTACACAGGGATACTCCTCTCTTTTTCAATAAACCTCCATCACTGGTTCTCTGTTCGTCATTCCTCCGCTGTCTCTCTCCTTCTGTATTGCTCAGTTTCCTTCCTCTTTAACCCACCGTTTCTTCGTCTCTTCCTCTCTCTTCCTCTCTCCCTTTCTCTTTTGTCCTTCCTCTCTTTGTCTAGAGTATGTTTGTCTATAAATCATAACTCTGGTCGTACCTTATGTCAACAAAATATTCTTTACAAGGGCAAGATCGAATCAGCATGTATCGTTAGACCAATTTATGAGAAATGGTTCAGTAACTGGAACGTTAACAATATCAGGTCTGTGATTCATAGAATTTGAGCGAGCAGAACGTTTATTGTTGACTGTATCAGTATGATTCTAACGATATCTTTAATTTAGCCTTTATTTCTTACCGTAATCAAGTCGTGTACCTGCATCTAGCAACTGTTTACTGCTACTACTACGAAACTTCAACAAATTGACGTTAAAAAAATAAAGAAACAATGCCGAAAAATAGAGAGAAAAGAAAGGAAGAAGAGAGTAGAAAAAAAAAGAAAAAAGAGCAAGGGAATTTTTATCGAAGTGATATAAAAGAATTATGAAACAAGTTTAGAACATTTACTTATGAGCTTATCCGCGTTTTACTTAAGTGCAAGACGAGTTTGCGCCGTTATAAGTTTCCCATCTCCTATTGCGTTAATAGATGTGCGAAAAGCGCAGTAGTTAACGATGCTATGCAACATATGTATAGTTTCTGGTTCAGATCCTCCACCAATACTCCAATCCTCATAAAGACAGTAAACCGTTCTTCCAAGATGAGCAAGTTGGTGCCAGATTTCTCTGCAAGAAGCTACCGGTCATTCACACAATTCGCCGACAGTTTTTGTGGTGAAGACTCTTGTGAAGCTGTCTCGGAATTTCCGGGAGAATAAAAACTCAACCAGCATTCAAGGACACTCGTAAAAAGGCGAGTTGCTCAAACGGAATCTGGACTAATGAGCAAATCCAGTGAATTTTCTGGATGTTGAACGCGACACAACGAACCGAAATAGCATGTGTAGGTATCCTTGCAAATATGTGGTGTCTGGTCATATAAAATGGAAGAGAAAACCTCTTAATTGGTCTTCTTTGTTTATTTTCGCTTCACTGCTGTAGTACTTAAATACTCGGCACATTTCGATATGTACAGATGTTGATGTTTTCTTCGGAATCGTGATCCAACTGCAATCATCGGTGGGATGATGACGTTCATTGTCAAGAATCGATGTGACATAGGTCTGGTTTGATAAATTACCTTTTTCAAATATTACCGACGAAAAACTAGCTGTCATCGACAACACCATGAAAACGTCATAGTTTGACATGAAGTTCATTGCCTGTTTTCATATACTTAAAATTTGTCAGGAGTACCAACAAATCACATTTTAAGAAAGCAAGAAGTTCTCAAATCAACTGTTGTTGACACAAAAAGACGCGTATACTGTTAAGACGACTTTATAATTCTAAGGCTGTCAGCTTTTCTGATCAGATCTGCTGCGCATTTATGTATGTGCGTATGTATGTATGTATGTATGTATGTATGTATGTATGTATGTATGTATGTATGTATGTATGTATGTATGTATGTATGTATGTATGTATGTATGTATGTATGTATGTATGTATGTATGTATGTATGTATGTATGTATGTATGTATGTATGTATGTATGTATGTATGTATGTATGTATGTATGTATGTATGTATGTATGTATGTATGTATGTATGTATGTATGTATGTATGTATGTATGTATGTATGTATGTATGTATGTATGTATGTATGTATGTATGTATGTATGTATGTATGTATGTATGTATGTATGTATGTATGTATGTATGTATGTATGTATGTATGTATGTATGTATGTATGTATGTATGTATGTATGTATGTATGTATGTATGTATGTATGTATGTATGTATGTATGTATGTATGTATGTATGTATGTATGTATGTATGTATGTATGTATGTATGTATGTATGTATGTATGTATGTATGTATGTATGTATGTATGTATGTATGTATCTATGTAGGTGTGTGTATGTATGTATGTGTGTATGTGTGTGCCTGTGTGTGTGTAGGTGTGTGCGTTTGTGTGTGTATGTGTGTGTATGTGTGTGCAGGGGCTTGTCATGTTGGAGAACAGACATCATTTCAGCAGTTTAGAGAAGCCCCTAAAGCCCTTGTTGGCAATATATTCATGCTTAATTATCTTACTCTTCTCATAATGATTTGTGCTTATACATTCTCCGTCAAACACAAGGAAACTGCTCACGAAGATAAACGTTTGGGATGGCAAGCTGACACTGGCGTCTGAGCTCATCCGTCTATCATTACTATCATCTTGTCGATGAGTTGTCGATGGATAACCCAAATTTCTCGGTTTCCTTAATTTTTTACACCCTGCGACAGAACGATAGATTATTATAATACGAATGACACAAATCAAACTTCACATAATAACGTTTATCGTGCAAGGTCTTCAACTGATTCGTAAACTTCTCGTATAAATGCATTCTCTCTAATAACTTTTCGATAGCTTTTCGATAATTAGAATAATCACAATAAGTTAAGCCGCTAGCCACGATTTAATTGCTTTGGTACTCGGGACACGAGCCCTACCTAAAGATGAAAAGATTTATAATTCTCGAAGTCTCACATTTCAAGCTGACTGTTTTAGTCAAACTATACCCTGATGACGAAAAAATGTACATTCAGGGTCCGTGCTTTGGGTATTTAAAGGCACTTTGAGATGGGATGTTCGCGTTTAAAATTGGAGGTACGAAGGAATTTTGGCCAGATATACAATCTATGGTCGGCTCATGCTCTGCAAATTGATCGTCGTACACCGGCTAATGAATATTTTAACAAGTAATCTTGCATTCCCTTTTTTACATGTTTTTTAGAGCACTACTTTTCTTGTTTGTTAGAAAACCATATAAGGATAGCGTAAGTTATAACTTGAGTTGATATCGAAGAAAAACACATTGGTGAGTATCGCTGAAAGTACAGCGAATGCCGAGAGCTAGATCCTGGCCACACATGCGAAACAGTACTCTGTCGACATCGGGCGAAGAAGCGGTTGAGCAACAGCCAATACCAATAGTTAGCGATTGCAGCGAGAAGTAGTGGAATTCACATCAACGAAGCTCTCTAGGTTAATGATCGAATATGCCTTTCTTATGTGTTAAGTTCTGTCTGCTTTTTTTCGGCTTCTACAGCGTCACTGAGTGGCCAGTCACTTTTTCATTCCTACTTTTCCTTCCGATATCAGTTTTAACACTGTCTCCAAATCACTGAGCATGGAAGATCGTGCTAGGAAATCGCTACCGAAAAGATACTTCTCTCAGATCCACACCGTGGTGAAGACGTGGATATGCCATTACAAGCTTGAGGAAAGACCCTAGAGAAGATCAAATTACTCGACCAGAAATAGGGTAGCTCTACCAACGAGCAAACTAGGTGCTTCCGTCTTTTGACGTCAGGTGATGAAACGATCGGTGTGAGGCAACAAAATCTCGGGTTACGCAGGACGTCTTTCGAGCCAAATCTGGTAAACAAACATACTCACGACACATCACGGAGTTGTTTTTCACTGTGCACGTATAGTGCCAGAACACTTTAAAGATGCCAATCTTTACGTCCCTGAAGCTACAAATCGTATCAAATTTTATGTGAACGAACTACAACGAATAAGCAGGAAAACCGACATATGCCAATGAAACAACGGGCAATTTGCTATCTGCAGCAAAATTGTTTCGTCACGAAATGTTTATAGCGTAGGCGTTACCGCGATAGAAAGCATTAAAAACGCACAGATCATGCACCCGACAGTATCATCTCCCACTTCCTTAAAGCTGAAAGCCACAATTTAAGAAAAGAAAATTTTTTACAAAACCGATTTCGCAAGCCATATAAGAGACTACCAGCAAAAGGAAAACACCCCAGCCAGTGGTAGACATCGTGCATGGTCATCATGCCCGATAAAGGCGACCGAAAAGCCAACTGTAACTTCTTTCCGATATGGTTGCCCATTGTGCTCTGCAAGCTCTTCACGAACACTATCCTGTCTTGTATATCACGGACATTGAATGGGCCGCAACCAGCTGAGCGAGCAGGATTTCATCAGGGATTTTGCTGCATGAACCATATCCAAGCTGTGTCTAGGCTCATTGAAGTTTGTCCAGAATACCATCTGCTTTTACTCCTAACATTTATCGACTATGAAAAAGCGCTTTCCCTGTTTCAAACTAATGCAATGCTATCAGCGGTCGTTGACTTTCTTTCTGACTGTCATCGAAACTGCATTACGAAAGAACAGCTTTTCCACACACCTGTTACTACGCCCATAGGAAAAGGTGGTCGACAATGGTATGCATTATCGTCAAAGCTGCAACACTGCAGTGGTCGATGAAGTCATTCGATTGAAATGAGAAAGGAATTTGAATAGATAGAAAATTCCTATCAAATTGTCGTTTTGTCGACGACATCGTGATCCTCTGAAGAAGTACCAACGAAGCAGAGACGATGATAAGTGAGCTAAACGAAGCAGAAAAAGGATTAGATTAGGCATAAATCGGATGAAAACCAGTTTCATGAAGAAGCTGTATTAAAAAGACCAATAGACAATTAAAGAGATAGTTAAAGACACTACCTCGTACCTGTACCTTAAACGTTCTATAAACATAAAGAAGAGCATAAAGGTGGAATTAGAAAGAAGAAGGAGAGCAGCGTTGGCCGCACTTGGACCTCTCAAAGAGACCACCGACCAACTAAAACACCCGAAAATTTGAGCTGTTACTATGCTGCAGAGACGTAGGCTAATACTTCAACAATTTCAAGAACACCATGCACTGCTCACATAGAATGAGCGTTGTAACCGGCACTCATAGCCTTCAATTGGAGAGCAAAGCCTTGATCTTTGGAACACATCCCATCTTCGAGATCTACTAGATGCGCATCGATAGCGAAACACAGATGAGTCGGTCACATAATAGGAAAAATAGACAGATGAACAAAAAGAACTGTAGTGTGGACTCCACGAAAATGCAAACGTCTCCTAGAACGGCAACCTACACGTTGGGCGGACGTGTTTGTGAACGAAGTCAATCAGCCGGACCCGCAGCTGTAGTTATTTTACAGATCACGGTGTGAGAGTCGCACGTGCTGCCATGCTGAAACAAAACCTCCTGTGTGTGTGTGTGTGTGTGTGTGTGTGTGTGTGTGTGTGTGTGTGTGTGTGTGTGTGTGCTGGCTTTTTATGAGAAAACGTCGTTGACATTCTCTGTGGGTGGCGTGCACAATGGAGGATGTGGTTTTGTCAGCCCGTGTCTCAACTACATTACAGAGCGCTGCGCGGCCTGTTGAACAAAACAGGTGCGCAGGCGATTTTAGGTTCGTACTTGTTCAATTGCTGTGTCGAAACATAAGCAATGTCAGTACTGTTTTATTCCTGCACAATCTCTACCCTGTGTGTTCTTCCATACTGAGTCCACACTCCAGCTACACATCCAATGTGGTCTCTATTGTCAAAGGGCCAAAGGCTTCGATTTGCTTTCCATGGGACCATATTGGCATTTCTTACTTAGCTAGGTACTTATGTGATACTTAGGTGATCCATCTTCGTTCAATCATGCGAAATCATGAGCGAGTTCGTCCATTCTTTTAGTCTTGGAAGTGTCATTTCAGGTGTGGTTCCCCTGCAGCTTGAGGTAACATACTACTCGAAAATTCTCGCTACAAAATGGTAACATTTTGAAAAACAAAGCAAACGTGAAATAGTGACTATTTTGGAATACCAAATAGGTGTTCGCTGACTGAGGAAGAGTCCGAGCCGAGCGAGTTCGTCCATTCTTTTAGTCTTGGAAGTGTCATTTCAGGTGTGGTTCCCCTGCAGCTTGAGGTAACATACTACTCGAAAATTCTCGCTACAAAATGGTAACATTTTGAAAAACAAAGCAAACGTGAAATAGTGACTATTTTGGAATACCAAATAGGTGTTCGCTGACTGAGGAAGAGTCTTTTCAATTTTTTGTTGCCTACTTCATGAAAGGACATCTGCACAGGCAGATAGATCTCTTACTGTTCTGACGATTTCTTACTAATCCAAATGACCCCTCTAGTAGTTTCAAGCAATGCATAGGCAGCGTTAGTACGCTTTAGCGCCACAAACTCTTGTGATCTGTGGAAGTTCTTAATCGCTGATCATTCTGAAAGGGGCTGAAAATTTTTTTGAATATGAACGGGCGAGTTGCGGCCCCATTTTGCTCTTCCACCCCCGACCACTTCCTTTCATTGAATGAGAACCATATCAGTTTTCCAGCCATGTTTCTTTGCAATTCCTGCTTTCCACAGATGGCGTACTTTGAATTCCTAAGTTTCCAAGGTTCAAGGACGATTTGAGTCCAACAAATTTTATCAAAGGTGGCCAGTCATCTGGTTATTTTTTTCCTATACCAATTCCCACCCTTATTTAAGAACATATTCCAATGCTACTCGTAGGAATGCAGAAAAGTTATTATTGTCAGGTCCATTTCACAAAGGCTTCTTGAGGATGGCCAAAGAATTTTATGACCACTGAGAAGCTGAAAAGCTCATAGCATTGATGGGTTTCGCATTTGCACGTTTATGCTCCACATGGGAGATCACCGAATCCGATAAACCCCAAGATTTCCAAGACCATCGCCAATAAACGAGTGTTTTTGTTGAGGCAGACAACTCTGTTGCTGTTAAACTGACCTCGACGGCAGATGGATGCCTGGATTAGACAAAGAGAAGTGAAGCGCTGGAACGGCGAACGAGTTAATTATCATCACACCAGATTTTTTTTTTCTTTTGAACCCAATAAACGATCGGTTCATGTAGAATTGTCCAGCTGCCGATCTACACAATTTGTCTTCTGAATCACATTCCACAATTAATGGTCTGGAAGGGAAGAAAAAGCTATTAAAGTGAAGTGTTAACCTTCCGTCCCATTGACCTGCGATTTCTAATGGCAATGATAGATAGAAAGCAAGCTGAGAGAAAGGCCAAATAAACGACTCGTATGGTGTGGGGGTGAACGCGTTTGTCCCTGAAAAGTAATATCGTGTTCGATGCCCATCGCAGACACTTGCTGTCCAGAATTTAGCAATTATCTCAGTATCCAAGTGAAATGTGTTTAAAATGAAGAAAAGTACATTCAAGCGAGAAAATAGAAAGGAATTCGTTTTTAAAGACTTCTACTTTTGGTATAGCAAGAAATAGATTCATTCATTTTTTGTCCACTTTCTATATATATGAGCCGTCATTGTTCTGATGCCAACACTTCTCGCATTCATTTCGCTGTCTCGCATTTATTATTAACAAAATTCGTCGAAGATTTGAATGATTCTTGAGGACTTTTTCTTTCCATCAGTGTCGTAGAATGCTTTTCAAGTGGAATTTCGAGCTTCCAAGGTACAGCAGCTACAAGCTACGAGAACGTTCCCGAGTTTCACTACAAGCAGTCTCTTGTAAATCGAAGAGAGTTCTTCGAGACTAGTACGAATTTCTTAACTCTGAAGGTGTAGGAAGCTTGGTTATTGCTGTGCTACGGTGTTACGTTCAATTAGTGATTAACTGATTGCTGCACAGCGTCATATGCCACTATGCTCTCCTCGCCACTAAAAAAGACATTTTTCTTCGGTTTTTTTTTCTTGCCAATATCTTCTTCTTTAATTTGAAACGGACTTCTTACGAGTAGGCGTTTCATATGACTTTATACCTTTCTTCTGATTTCCTAATAACACTAAGGATACGAAGAATAAAGACCTTAACTAAAAGCTTTTTTAGTTCACAGCTCCGTTCTTTTTTTCACGTGCTTCGATTTTCTGAATGGTATCCGTGTGAAGCGCGTGTGGCGCAGTGGTCGGAGACACTATGCAACACACATGTGGAATCGATCCCTGCACCCACGGCCCACCAAGCCTTCCATCCCTGCGGGGTGCTATCCTCCCAGACAAGTCTGGTACCAATTTGCCGACTCCGGAGGGACCCATCGACTTAAATTGATAAATTCCTCATCACTTCGTACAATGTTCGTTTCTTTACTTATCCTGTTCTGCTTCTTCACCGGTGTTTTACAGCTCTGTGATGAAAAGAGTATGCTAATAAGCTCTTGGAACACACTAAGTTGTTTAAATTTGTCAAAAGGCGGGTCAAATTAACTTGAGGGAATTTTCGTGTAGAATTCTTAGATTTCGCGGAATAAGCATTCAAGCTGCTCTGATTTACGCCAAGTGCACAAAATTCGACTAAGTGAGAAAATGTTTTTGTTTATTAAAGGGGCTAAACAATGGTTTTCATTGTAATCGATAGCCATAAAATCTATTGTGATCGTCCAATTCACTTGTCCGTGAAAAGAGCGCTCAGTTGTCAATGAAGTGAGTTAACGTTAATTCACCATATAAGATATGAGCAAGGTAGGGAATAGCGTCAATGTATTGCGAAGATAAAAGGAGTCATTTGGGAGAATTCTCTATTCACCAGGATCGGGTTCCCTTCAAAAGTGTAGGCGATTAGTTCACGATTTGAAGGTTTTTCGCCTAAACGATCCAGTTCTCTTCCTATAGAGCTCCATTTAATCATGGCAAACGCGAGGAAATCCTGAAAAACGCTTGAGGAAGAAAAATCTTAGGAAAGATCAATTCTCAGCAGTATTACTAGAGGGATTTTTGTAGTAGTGATTTTTACAGTTATTTATTTTTTTATTTTTTAAGATTCTTTTTTAAAATTTATTTTTTAAATTTCTCTTCGTCTGGAATTGATACTTGAATTACCCGTCCTCACTGGTTGTGCAGGTCCCAGCATAACCTCTATTTTTGAGACTTGCTGGTTAAGCCATTTTGGTTTCCTGGAATCCTGAAGTCAGCTTGGCCAAAGTCTACTCAAGGTCTTCACCACCACAGGCAGTCGCAGCACTCTGTGAATCAGAAGGAGATTTGCCACCATGTTACCAGGACAGTGGTGGATTCTAGTATTGGTTCAGTCTTAGCTAGGCTTCCTAATGGAAACGCCGGACTCCTTCTCAACTTGTGAGACTTTGCCAAGGGATGAATCCCTCTGCTGTACATCGCAGCTTGACACCCAGGAACACCTCCCAGCCATGATAAGGCCAAAACCGTTGGGAGCATGCGTTTTATTTCAGAACCTAATATCAAAAATTTGTCTGATGTGTTGCTATCGTTATAAAAAAAATTTTATAAGAGCAAAGCCATCATCTGTCGTTCCAAAACAGAAGGTATCAAAAAAGACAAAAACAGGGACATTTTAGTGATGTAGCGTTAGAGCGATAGCTTGTCTTCTCTTGTGTAGTAGTAAACATGCCCGTCTTCGGAGCATTCCATGCGAGATCGATTCCTACCACATACCTCACCTTCTGTAGTGCTTTTACTGTTGAGAGTCTAAAAACGATTTACACTAGTGGTTAAAATCATTCGAAGTCAACAAATTCTATTGATAAGCGACCATTAGGAATTAGTTCTTCTGCCAGGCCTTGCCCTTTTCTCTTTTAAAAATCAAATGTGAACTTTTTCGAATGCCTTCCAGGTTTTAGGACACTTAGTTTAGATCTCCATAGAAAGTAGTGCTCTGCGTTATGCAAAATAACCATAGTTTTGCAGGTTTACTTTTTACCCTACTCGATATTTACCACTGTACAACGACAAAGTCAAAGTTTCTAATCCTTCTGTTCTTTCCAGTTCTTCTCGTTGGCAGGATGTCGAATCTTCTCGACATTACCAGTTCCCACTTTGTGTTCTCTCCTGCTGACGATTGGTAATAAATTACAAATTCATTAGCGGTTCTGCCACAACTATTCAAAAATGATAAATGGTGTAATCACAATCTCTGGGGTATACTTTGGCCAGGCACTCCTTAGGTTTCCAGGGAACCACAATGGCTTAACCAGCAAATCTACGAAAGTGGTGATTATGCTGAGGGCCGCACAACTAGTGATAGTGATTGGTCGATGATTGGGTCGTTCAAGTACCAAGTATCAAGTAATAAGTAATCACAATCTTAGCTTATTATTTACTACCTACTCTTTTTAACGGCTGGGTATGTTGCGAAATATAACTTCAATGATGTTGAGTTATTTGCAAACTCCAGACTGCAGGTGTCTGCGATGGGGAACGAACGCGTTATTAACCGTTTCAGGAGCTAAAGCGTTCACCACCACACCATGCGGGTCTTTCGTTTCTCCTTTCTCACAGCTGACTCTACCGACTAGTGCCAGCAGCAATCACCCATCAAAGGGATTGATCTGGGCAACCCAAATCGGCATTGAACCCAGTTAAGCTGAGGCTGTAGTTATAATCACAATCCTAGCTTATTATTTACTGCCCACTCTTTTCAATGACGGTATATTGCAAAATGGTGTTTTTGCAACTTTCAAAGACTGTAAAACGATGCGTGAGACTTCTGAAATCTACAAAAACTGACGAAGGCACTGATTCTTCTACATCCTTTACTTTCTAATAAAAACCATAAACGCTGAAGCATTCAGCGTTCAGCAATCCCTAGGGATTTCGCAATGCATTCTACTCCATACGTGGAATCATATAAGTGAACGGATGCATATGTGATTTGTAAATTACTAGAAATGGTCCGTCAATGTATCAGGTCAGCATTTTTATCTTCCCAAAAAAGTCTTGTATAATCTAGTCGATCTCAAACGAATGACGTGCTTAGGTGACCTGTGAAGCGGGGTCGAACGAGACGACCAATGTATTTCAGAGCACGTCTAACTACTTCGACCTTGTTCTTTAGTAAATCCACACAACCATTGTTGCGTTCTTGTTTATCTTATAAGCCGTTGTACTAATGAAATTACATAATCTCGTTTAGCCTACTTTCTGTTCTACTTAACTGTGTCATGGCATGGCAAGGATGTATTCCTCACATTTTTCTTGCTTTCGCTTGGTTGAATATCTCTGCTATTAGCTTCTTCGATTATTAAACTAACACGAGGTTGATAAGAAAAAATTCATTCGGCTAACGTTTTGATGCCGTCGTCTTCTTCAAGACCAAATTAACACGAATCGATGATCCACGTATGGTCGTCCTCGCGATATGGTTGTTCGTTATCGCATCGAGTCGAATCCATTGGTTTTGGCACCTCTCGAATGACATCGAATGGTGTAAAGACATTTTTATCAGGGACTTTGTCATAGCGATTAGAAACACTAAATGGTTGGTTGCAGGTTAAAGCTTCCATGGGCCGCCCTTAATTCGTTTTTCATGGCTAAGCTGGCGCCGAGGCATGGTTGTCGTCGTTCTCTGAGATGCTGGCGTCCTTTCCTTGGCGGTCGCCATTATTCCAGCTCATTCTCATGCAAATCGTCGTCCAAACTGGCTTGCACTGTATTCTAACATTTCGATCAGCGTTTTAGCGTTAATTCACCTTCATTCTTGATCAATCAAGCGCTGCTAATCGAACGTTTTCCGAGAAATTCCCCCGACTGCTTCATCCATCAAGCTCGGTTGTATATTCAGATGAAGAGCAAAGAGCGCCAAAAAGTAATCGAACTACAGTCACCAGTTTGTTACAAATAGTACTGTTCGTATCATTCAATCGCGTAAAAACGTGCTACTGTAACCTTCACACCTGTGAACACAAATAGTTCCGGTAATCCTAAACCGCAGTTAATGTTCCAACGCCTGTTTTACCTAGCTATGCTTGATTTACTTGAAGATATAAGTGCTTTAGGGCTTTTATTTATCTTGCTAAAAACATTTCATGGTTTTCCAGAGTTTTCGTGCCAGTGCTTTCTCATAATGGGATAATTTATTTAGTTGAGTTCGTTGGCTAACGAATGAGGAAAAATCGAACATCTAGTGCTGAGTGTTCTGCCGCACCGGTTTCCTGCCAAACATACTTTTCTTGAGATCAATCGTAGATGTCGCTATGGTTACTTGAAGTTAACGAAGAATGGGGTTTCTCACTAGAACTCTACTGTATTGTGAAATTGGCTGTTCGTTGGGTTTTTTCTATGCGTTGTATGTTTTTGACATCACACCTCCATATAGGCGATGTGCACGAAGCACTGATTAATGATATCAATTCACATGAAAGAGTAATTGGCCGTTCTCGAGCACTCCTTTTAATCTCGGTTTTGACTTCATCTTAGCGTTCTGTCGCTGACGCCTAGCTGTGGCTCACACAGGTTCCGTTAACTGTTGATTTCTTCCAGGTATGTGTTTAGCCTAAAGAGCTTTATCTAAGCTCCTTGCCTGCTAATTGGCTTATTCAACGAATTAATTCTGGGTTTCCCTATCTTCTATAGTCATATCAAGAGCAATGCATCCTGTCTTTGGATTTATCGATGGTTAACACGTATCATCATGGTTTTTCTTCATCTTTTCTTTCCTCTTCTCTTCTTTCCTTTTTAATTCATTATGCTATTATCCTAAAAGTACTATCATTTAATTTGAACTAAACCACAGCAAACTACTGCAGACGTGTAAAGATTCTTCATGAAAGTCTCCTAGACTTAGTTATACACAAGTTTTTTCCTACTGATCATTTAACTTGTGCATTTCTAAGTTGAAAGGAAAAGCCTAATACTTATACCATATCAACAAAGCCAACGATTCCTGTAGATTAGTCAGTCTTCCTTCAAGTTCATCCTCATTTACATATCACCGTATGATTACTCATTCGTTAATGTTCTTGAGTTTCTTATTGAACCACTGCCTCTCTCAGAGACGAAAAGAGAACGTAAATTGAAAGAATGAGAAAAGAAAAATCAGAAAAACAACATACTCTTCTTCTTCACTAGGAAAATTCGTTCCCTTCAGTCTTATTGATCATTCTCATTCTCTTTCGAATGTCAGTGTGAAAAATGCAACATGTTTGTTTTCGCATGATGAAATGTTCGTTCTTTTCCATGTATTTTATCAATTTGTCACCCATCTTTCGATCAGTTTCATTCCTTTCTATTGACTCATTGACATCTGCACGTCGTAATGAATCCTCACTATAGTCGTTTTTCTTGATCGATGTTCATCAGAGTTTTTCAGTCATCCGTTCATCCAACGCGTTCCGTTCCCTTCAACACAGTCTGCTCTCATGAGGTTCATTGCGACCAGCTAATTGTAGGTGGGCTTTTTTATCAAGCGCTTTTCAGAATTTTTTCCCAAAACATATTAGGAGATCGGTTTTTTTTTGCACTAAAACATGCCATATTGAAAAGTACACTAAATGTTTTTTTTCTGGAAAATCCAGGGCCACATGCAGACAGAGAAAAGCAGAGGAAGCAAAACTGAAGAAAGCTGCTTCCTTTCTAAGCAAAGTCAGACAGCACTGAATTCTGAAGAAAATTCGACTCATGGTGTAAAATCGGTGTCGAACTAGCTTCACATGGACCTCAGCATAATGGACCGCTTATCAGTTGTCCTATCAGCTATGTCACATCAGTCCATATGAGCGGCTAAAAATGAGGAAATGGTTTTTTTCGAGTTCCATCTTCTTTGAGTTTTCTCTTGTCCACGAATGGCCTCATGTTAGCTACTTGTCAACCTACGCGCCGTCGACGATGCTTCATTTTTGTTTAAATAAAAGCGAGAACAAACACTTTACAGCAACGAGAAAAAGAATGATTACCAATAAATTCCATGAAAGTGAAAATATATCGAAGCGAACATTAGCTTGGAAGGAATACGCTCAGGTTATTCTTCTGACAGTTCAACCTACTACAGTACTACGCAGTACAGAACGACACATCATTGATAACATAGACTGATTTTATTGATTTTTCTTCCGATCACTGAAGTGCACAGGTTGTTGGATTTCTGATTTGCAACAATGAATTCATTACTTCAGTGTGTAGACGTTGTTTTTGTGTTTTTTCTAGGCTAACCTTATAAAACAAGCCTCATCTAATCTATCACCAGTAAGAGTTCATCAAGCTTTGTGTTGCTTAGTTTTAAGCTCTGCTTTTCATTTCTTTTGTCAGAAATCAGAAACAACACATTGAATTAATCATTGGAGCATCAACGGCATCGTCATGATGAGGGACGGATCCGGTTTCAGGCCCCAACGTGTTCGGGACATTAAAAGGCATTCGAGTGATTCGCCCTGAGAATCGAAACCTGTAAAAGAACCTTCGCAAGCCAAACGAAGCAGATTAAACAGCGATGGAATGAATTTTTTCATGGAACCTTTCCAGAAAAACAATGACACTTCTAGAACAACCACAATGATGCTGTAATATTTGAAAAGCTCAGATCCCAGACCAGATTCAAAAATTGGCTGAGAGAAAGGCAAAACAATGACCTCAATGATACAGTGGATAACATGTGATAACCTCTGGAATGGGTAATCGTGGGTTCGAATCTGGCTTTGGGTCTGGATTATGCAAATATCTCAGCATGATTGTGGTTGTACTTCACATCACACTCTTCAATGAAAAAAATAATAGTAGGCATTAGATAAGGAAGAATTATACATTGCGACTTCTGGAAAGTTAAATGAAATTTCATAACATTTAGTAATAAAAATACATTTTACTGGCATCGTGATTTTTTTATTTTACTTTTTTTGACCCGTCTTCACGTCTGCTGTGCGGATCCCAGCACTTCTCACATCCAATTTATTTCCTCGCATCCATCGTCCACAAAGGTCTAAGTTTTCATGTGTGGCTTCGGTTGCTGCCTAAGGATTTTCATTTCATCTTGGATGTCGTAGAATGCTGGTCGAGCAATTCTCCCTGGAGCCACGAGATAGCCGCGCTTGAGCGTTCCTAATTAAATTGCAGGGAGTGATTTTTTCCCAGAAAAGTCCGGTACCAATTTCCAGTCCCCGCAGGGATGAGAGACTTGGGTGGGCCACAGGGGAATCGAACTAGTACCGCGCTCGTGATGAAGGACATCGCCACCACTATGCTATCCGCTTGAGTTCGTCCAAATTTCTTTCCAGAAATTTCTCAGCAACAGAGTGACACTAATTGATCGTCGCATCAAATTTTACTTCTTTGTGTTTTTGCAAAACACGATTTTTTTTAAGAACTGCAGGTTAAAATCTTTGTCTTTCTTTTCTTTTCTTTCTTTTCTTTATCTTTTTTTTCCGTAACTTACGGATACTGAAAAAAATGCTACATGCATGGGCTGGTAGAGAAGATTCAAAGATGACGCATCATTTCGGTGGCCGAAGACATGAAGAATGGGAAATTGAAATCCTTTTTGTAATTAAGACAACCAATTGATATGCCAAGACAACATTTCTTGGTGTAAGGTCTCGATAACTGATGTGTTGAAAGCATTCTGGACCGATTTATTATATGAGTCATACTTGTCCAGTTCTTGTGTGACCGTACCAAAAACCACGGATGCATTCCAGGTGACCTCTAACCATTGGCGCTACATGTGACCGGGATGGTTTGTTGCTCAAATCACAAAAGATTAGATTTCGTCCTATAGCAAAATCTATGAATTAGAGTTAGAACCATTGAAATCTCTACATTATCATAGTATTTTAATGCTCTTTTAGTTCAATACAAAAAATAGTATTTCAAACAGAATGCTTTACCAATTGAATGCAGGTCGTTTGTTCCACCAAGGTGAAATCCTGATTTATTGCATTCAAGCCGTGAAGGGGTTGAACAAGTAGGATTTTTCCAGCACGCTGCGATGGTGCCCACCAGTGCGTATCCGTGTAGACGAATGTGTACTTTTAGTCTGATACAAAAAGTAATATCTCAAATAGATTACGCAAGTGTTTATATATACACCAAGAGTAATAAGGTGACGTCACTTATATAAGTTTGCCAAGTTCTCAAGCACTCTGGTTATCGAAGAAATAGTGATCACAGTGAAAAAATATTACCGAGAAGTCTTCTATTTCTCTAACCAACATCCTATTTCTAATTTTTACCCACGACTATCTATTGAATTATCACTTTCTCGCTGAAAGGCCGAAGTGATCATTCTTTTAAATACTCAAAAGTCTCAAGAGGAATATTAGTTCAGGTTAATAAAAAGGATGAAGCTCTCGGCGTTGATCAATCCCTGAGGGATCCGCCATGCATTCGACTTCATTTTAAGTATCGCTGGAGGTGACTGAATGCATATCTGGCCCTTACAATGACTCGCGGTGGCCTACTGATGTATCGAGCCAGTGCTGCTATCCTCCCAGACAAGTGTGGTACCAAATTGTCGACCTCGGATGGATGGAAGGCTTGGTGAGCCATAGGTGCAGGGATCGATTCCATGTGTGTGTGTGTCGCAGTGGCGCCTCCAACAGCTGCACCACATGTTCCCTTTAGTTCAGGAACTTGAGAGACTCGTATTAGCATGTTAATGCCACAGTGCAACATTCTCTGTGCGAGAACCCTCGAATATAATTTCGGTTTTGAGATGAATTCCAATGACCTTAGCTTACATTATTTGAAATTTTCTGCCTAGTAGGCCGCCATTCTTTTAGCGAACTTTTCATTCGGTAAAGTCATTGACATTTTTAATGTTTCTGCTTGTTATTACTCTATTATTACCTGAGTCATAGTCAGATCTATAGCGTGGATCGCAGTGCTTCTTGCATTCAATTCGTTTTCCTCGCATCCATCGTTCACAAAGGTTCTCGAAAATTTCTAGCTTTGTTTCGCCTGCTGCGTGAGGACTTCGTCTTCTTTATAGATGTCGTAGAATGCTGGTCTTCTTCTTGCAATCGTGTTGGTAGCTGGGCTAGGGCTTCCCTCGTGGTTTAGAGATGAGCGTTGGGGAGCGGGTGGAATCAGTATCTTGCTTCCTGACGGGCCATCACTGACCACGTCACTGTTCCTTCCATCTGTTTATTTACAATTGTAAAATGGAATAAGAGAGAAATATGGTTCTTAAAGAAAAATGGTGTGGCGCAGTGGCCCGAGGAGTCCTGCAACACACGTGGAATTGCTCTCCGCGCCCATGGCCCACTAAGCCTTTCATCCCTCTGTAGTCGGCAAATTGGTACCAGACTTGCCTGGATAGCATCACCGACCGTATACGTCAGTAGACCACTGCAAGGCATTGTAAAGGCCAAATATGCATTCAATTACCTCAAACGATACTTAATGAAGTCGAATGCATGGCTCATCCCTCAAGGATTGATCAACTCGGAGAGCTTAATCCTTTTTTATTTCATACTTATATTTAGCTTAGACGAAAGGAATATTTATTAAGAAGGCAAAAAGAACTTCATATTTAGTCACTTTTTTGAATATTCTCCTTTAGTGCAAGCATCTGGTGAAGTTTGTCTTTATCGATGTCTTGCGAAATAAACACTTTGAGTCCCCTGAAATATTATATCCTGGAGAAAATGACTCGGAAAAAATGATCCGCTATTTGTCTTTACTTATTTCGTTGTCCTCTCATGATGACTACTGTACTTTTGCCGAAAATGCGTGAGAAAAGAGCACTCTTAGTATTTCCATTTTGATGTCAGTTCAGAAGCAACATTATTCTATTGTGAGGTTTTTGCAAGAGCAATGCCTTCCATTGAGTGGTCGAAATCTCTCTCTAAAAACGTTCGAATTCATAATGAACCTTTGTAAATAGGCTGTGCTATAAGAGTAATGGACACCACCGTTTAGTTGAATTCACTTTGTCCTCAATCTCGATGATCTCTGCCCAATACGACAGTGGGTTAAAGAGGTCTCTTCCTTAGTTTCGCGTTAATGTTTGATTATAACCAAATGGTACATAGAAACTCGTGCCTTAGAGATTTCGGGGAATGTTTTGTTGCTAGCCAAATTTTCGTGGTTTTTTTTGTTTGTTTTTCTTTTCTTGATGACGTCATTGAAGATGTGTCGGCAAGCATCTGAATGTGAGAGCAAGCGTATTTGTGAAAACAACGTTATTCCCGAAGGATTCCGGGCACTTAAAGAGTTGCTTCTTTTCTTTCCCTGGCGTCTAAAGTTCGAATATCTCTATCAATCCCTTGTTTTATTTTGGGCGCTTGGAGTTAGGATATCCTTCGCCTTTGTTTTTTCTGTTTTTAGCCCTTTCAGTTGAGATATTCTTGGCCATCACTTGTTCTCTCGTTGGAGTCTGGAGTGGAAATGCCCTTGGTTGTCGTTTGCCCTCTCCTTGAAGCCTAGAGTTAAGATTTCCCTTGCCGCTGATTGTTTTCTTCTCAGCGCCTGACTGAAGTACTGAGTTGGTGGGTGAACGTATTTTCTGCGGGTACGCATTACGCACTTTTCACACCATCACTACCTAGTGCTTAGCATATGTCCGGTATATTTCTTACTCCATCAACCTTTCAGATGTGTTTTCATTTTTCTTCTCTTGAAACGTGAATTGTGTCATTTCTTTATCCGCGATGTCCTTGAACGAGCATGCCAATTAAATGTACAGTACGGCTATCAAGGTATCATAGCGCTTGATTTGACACCAAGGGTTGCTACGTCGTTCTCGAATTTGTGCCTAGTTTATCCATACAATATTGTGAACGATTTTCTTACGGGTAGGCAGGAAGATACTTTTTTTAGACTACTTACTAGCTTACTTTGATACACAGGCAATCCATTGTAACATGTCGTTCTGCTTCCAGCACTTCTTCCACTCATTGTGTTGCATTGTGTTGCAACTGTCGTTCCATAGAGGTAGCTGAATTTGTGTATGAATTCGGATGCGAATCGGTGATGTCCTCGCAAAAACTAGTTAAAAACGGCTTCCACAAAAATACAGGGGCAACTTTTGAAGCGTTTCATGGTCACCCTGAGAGGCAGTCACCGGGGTTGCGGATCACAAAAGTGTTTTGCTTCTCCTTGTGACTGGAATACTCTTATGACGGAAACAGTTATCTAATACATGCCTTCGGGAATATTTACGAGTGGTAAAACAGCATCTGGATTACTTAACACTAATGAAACGCCTTGCATGAATGCATTTCATATCTCAGGGAGGGGTTGCCATTCTTTGGTTTTTTCTTCTTTTCTGTTTTCTTGTTCTTTCTTTCAGCTTTTCTTCGTGATCAGTATCGTATTCGATTTTGAATAAGTAGCGTCTCTTGAATACTTGACGTATTTTCCAGTCATCAGCGGATATCAGATATTCAAATGATGTTATACAGGATTTTTCCAGTTCTCTACCAAATCATCTACAAACTCGGGAAAAACACCGGAAGTTCACGTCGAGGTTCATTGAAAACACAGCGCATCCTCAAGAGTCCACTATCGATTTGATATAGCAAGCGGCTAACTAAAAGCTGTGCGAATTCGATTTCAAACATTTGTTATGAGCTCTAATGGAGATCTACTGTGCCGTTTTCAGTTAGGATGTTTCAGTATTACACAATTAGAAAGAAATTTTCACCGTTACATCACATTCGTGATGGATTCATAACAACGAACATTTGGAAAATGTCACGTAGTGATAAACTCATTGACCGTCTAAATTCAATAAATTTGCATTAAAGGACAAAAGACAAAGCTCTCGGCGTTGATCAACCCCTGAGGGGTGCCCCGTGCACTCGACATCATTAAGCATCGCTTGGAAGTGATTGAATGCGTGTCTAGCCTATACAATGACTCGCAGTGACCTACCGATGTATAGAACCAGTGCTGCTATCCCGCCGACCAAGTCTGCTGCCAATTTGCCGACTCGGGTAAGATGCTTGGTGGACCATGGGCGTAGGGATCGATTCCACATGTGTGTTGCAAGCCGCCTCCGACCACTGCGCCACACGCGTCCTAACTTTGAATTGGTGTAGAAATTCCTGAACTCCTCAATTTTTCCATAATACAATAGAAAACTCGATGTTTGACTTGAAAATATTGTCGATTTTCGCTTGGTTTTTTCGATCATCTTCAGAGTTTCCCATAGTACTACTTCCCTAGAGACGAAAAATAATGTATTTCCAGCCCGACGTAGTTTCAAATACTCTTAGATTAAACGCTTTATATATTCTAATGCATTTTCTTTAACTCTTGTGCTAACCAGAAAGAATTAAAAACTCTGAAACTTCCGGTGTTCCAGAGTCTGGAGATGAATAAACTTCCAAACGGCTTGAAGTCACAGCGACAGTCGTTTGTTCGGCAGTTCGAAGAAATAGTGATCACAGTGAAAAAATATTACCGAGAAGTCTTCTATTTCTCTAACCAACATCCTATTTCTAATTTTTACCCACGACTATCTATTGAATTATCACTTTCTCGCTGAAAGGCCGAAGTGATCATTCTTTTAAATACTCAAAAGTCTCAAGAGGAATATTAGTTCAGGTTAATAAAAAGGATGAAGCTCTCGGCGTTGATCAATCCCTGAGGGATCCGCCATGCATTCGACTTCATTTTAAGTATCGCTGGAGGTGACTGAATGCATATCTGGCCCTTACAATGACTCGCGGTGGCCTACTGATGTATCGAGCCAGTGCTGCTATCCTCCCAGACAAGTGTGGTACCAAATTGTCGACCTCGGATGGATGGAAGGCTTGGTGAGCCATAGGTGCAGGGATCGATTCCATGTGTGTGTGTGTCGCAGTGGCGCCTCCAACAGCTGCACCACATGTTCCCTTTAGTTCAGGAACTTGAGAGACTCGTATTAGCATGTTAATGCCACAGTGCAACATTCTCTGTGCGAGAACCCTCGAATATAATTTCGGTTTTGAGATGAATTCCAATGACCTTAGCTTACATTATTTGAAATTTTCTGCCTAGTAGGCCGCCATTCTTTTAGCGAACTTTTCATTCGGTAAAGTCATTGACATTTTTAATGTTTCTGCTTGTTATTACTCTATTATTACCTGAGTCATAGTCAGATCTATAGCGTGGATCGCAGTGCTTCTTGCATTCAATTCGTTTTCCTCGCATCCATCGTTCACAAAGGTTCTCGAAAATTTCTAGCTTTGTTTCGCCTGCTGCGTGAGGACTTCGTCTTCTTTATAGATGTCGTAGAATGCTGGTCTTCTTCTTGCAATCGTGTTGGTAGCTGGGCTAGGGCTTCCCTCGTGGTTTAGAGATGAGCGTTGGGGAGCGGGTGGAATCAGTATCTTGCTTCCTGACGGGCCATCACTGACCACGTCACTGTTCCTTCCATCTGTTTATTTACAATTGTAAAATGGAATAAGAGAGAAATATGGTTCTTAAAGAAAAATGGTGTGGCGCAGTGGCCCGAGGAGTCCTGCAACACACGTGGAATTGCTCTCCGCGCCCATGGCCCACTAAGCCTTTCATCCCTCTGTAGTCGGCAAATTGGTACCAGACTTGCCTGGATAGCATCACCGACCGTATACGTCAGTAGACCACTGCAAGGCATTGTAAAGGCCAAATATGCATTCAATTACCTCAAACGATACTTAATGAAGTCGAATGCATGGCTCATCCCTCAAGGATTGATCAACTCGGAGAGCTTAATCCTTTTTTATTTCATACTTATATTTAGCTTAGACGAAAGGAATATTTATTAAGAAGGCAAAAAGAACTTCATATTTAGTCACTTTTTTGAATATTCTCCTTTAGTGCAAGCATCTGGTGAAGTTTGTCTTTATCGATGTCTTGCGAAATAAACACTTTGAGTCCCCTGAAATATTATATCCTGGAGAAAATGACTCGGAAAAAATGATCCGCTATTTGTCTTTACTTATTTCGTTGTCCTCTCATGATGACTACTGTACTTTTGCCGAAAATGCGTGAGAAAAGAGCACTCTTAGTATTTCCATTTTGATGTCAGTTCAGAAGCAACATTATTCTATTGTGAGGTTTTTGCAAGAGCAATGCCTTCCATTGAGTGGTCGAAATCTCTCTCTAAAAACGTTCGAATTCATAATGAACCTTTGTAAATAGGCTGTGCTATAAGAGTAATGGACACCACCGTTTAGTTGAATTCACTTTGTCCTCAATCTCGATGATCTCTGCCCAATACGACAGTGGGTTAAAGAGGTCTCTTCCTTAGTTTCGCGTTAATGTTTGATTATAACCAAATGGTACATAGAAACTCGTGCCTTAGAGATTTCGGGGAATGTTTTGTTGCTAGCCAAATTTTCGTGGTTTTTTTTGTTTGTTTTTCTTTTCTTGATGACGTCATTGAAGATGTGTCGGCAAGCATCTGAATGTGAGAGCAAGCGTATTTGTGAAAACAACGTTATTCCCGAAGGATTCCGGGCACTTAAAGAGTTGCTTCTTTTCTTTCCCTGGCGTCTAAAGTTCGAATATCTCTATCAATCCCTTGTTTTATTTTGGGCGCTTGGAGTTAGGATATCCTTCGCCTTTGTTTTTTCTGTTTTTAGCCCTTTCAGTTGAGATATTCTTGGCCATCACTTGTTCTCTCGTTGGAGTCTGGAGTGGAAATGCCCTTGGTTGTCGTTTGCCCTCTCCTTGAAGCCTAGAGTTAAGATTTCCCTTGCCGCTGATTGTTTTCTTCTCAGCGCCTGACTGAAGTACTGAGTTGGTGGGTGAACGTATTTTCTGCGGGTACGCATTACGCACTTTTCACACCATCACTACCTAGTGCTTAGCATATGTCCGGTATATTTCTTACTCCATCAACCTTTCAGATGTGTTTTCATTTTTCTTCTCTTGAAACGTGAATTGTGTCATTTCTTTATCCGCGATGTCCTTGAACGAGCATGCCAATTAAATGTACAGTACGGCTATCAAGGTATCATAGCGCTTGATTTGACACCAAGGGTTGCTACGTCGTTCTCGAATTTGTGCCTAGTTTATCCATACAATATTGTGAACGATTTTCTTACGGGTAGGCAGGAAGATACTTTTTTTAGACTACTTACTAGCTTACTTTGATACACAGGCAATCCATTGTAACATGTCGTTCTGCTTCCAGCACTTCTTCCACTCATTGTGTTGCATTGTGTTGCAACTGTCGTTCCATAGAGGTAGCTGAATTTGTGTATGAATTCGGATGCGAATCGGTGATGTCCTCGCAAAAACTAGTTAAAAACGGCTTCCACAAAAATACAGGGGCAACTTTTGAAGCGTTTCATGGTCACCCTGAGAGGCAGTCACCGGGGTTGCGGATCACAAAAGTGTTTTGCTTCTCCTTGTGACTGGAATACTCTTATGACGGAAACAGTTATCTAATACATGCCTTCGGGAATATTTACGAGTGGTAAAACAGCATCTGGATTACTTAACACTAATGAAACGCCTTGCATGAATGCATTTCATATCTCAGGGAGGGGTTGCCATTCTTTGGTTTTTTCTTCTTTTCTGTTTTCTTGTTCTTTCTTTCAGCTTTTCTTCGTGATCAGTATCGTATTCGATTTTGAATAAGTAGCGTCTCTTGAATACTTGACGTATTTTCCAGTCATCAGCGGATATCAGATATTCAAATGATGTTATACAGGATTTTTCCAGTTCTCTACCAAATCATCTACAAACTCGGGAAAAACACCGGAAGTTCACGTCGAGGTTCATTGAAAACACAGCGCATCCTCAAGAGTCCACTATCGATTTGATATAGCAAGCGGCTAACTAAAAGCTGTGCGAATTCGATTTCAAACATTTGTTATGAGCTCTAATGGAGATCTACTGTGCCGTTTTCAGTTAGGATGTTTCAGTATTACACAATTAGAAAGAAATTTTCACCGTTACATCACATTCGTGATGGATTCATAACAACGAACATTTGGAAAATGTCACGTAGTGATAAACTCATTGACCGTCTAAATTCAATAAATTTGCATTAAAGGACAAAAGACAAAGCTCTCGGCGTTGATCAACCCCTGAGGGGTGCCCCGTGCACTCGACATCATTAAGCATCGCTTGGAAGTGATTGAATGCGTGTCTAGCCTATACAATGACTCGCAGTGACCTACCGATGTATAGAACCAGTGCTGCTATCCCGCCGACCAAGTCTGCTGCCAAAGACTCGGGTAAGATGGAAGGCTTGGTGGACCATGGGCGTAGGGATCGATTCCACATGTGTGTTGCAAGCCGCCTCCGACCACTGCGCCACACGCGTCCTAACTTTGAATTGGTGTAGAAATTCCTGAACTCCTCAATTTTTCCATAATACAATAGAAAACTCGATGTTTGACTTGAAAATATTGTCGATTTTCGCTTGGTTTTTTCGATCATCTTCAGAGTTTCCCATAGTACTACTTCCCTAGAGACGAAAAATAATGTATTTCCAGCCCGACGTAGTTTCAAATACTCTTAGATTAAACGCTTTATATATTCTAATGCATTTTCTTTAACTCTTGTGCTAACCAGAAAGAATTAAAAACTCTGAAACTTCCGGTGTTCCAGAGTCTGGAGATGAATAAACTTCCAAACGGCTTGAAGTCACAGCGACAGTCGTTTGTTCGGCAGTTTTTCTACTGGACTTTTTTCTTGTTTCTGTGCCGCTTCGTACAAAACTTTCAACCCGTTGCCGAAATGTTTATTCATCTTTCATTGCTTTATCGATTTCATAGCTGTACAGAAAGAGCATATAAAATACGAGGCAGCTTATAACCCCTCTGTAGTTCTGTCGCATTCACTAGCGTTCTTCACATTCCCACAATTGTCATAACTTTCATCCTTCTACCAGGTTCGCTCTGTTTTTATCACTTCTGATCTCATCGTATCCCAGATCTCATCTATTGTCAACTTCAGGCGTTGATATTCATTCTAACGACCACATTAAAAATATAATGGCGTGAGCAATTGTTGATTTTGTGCATCGTATAAATTATCTGCGAGAAATAGATAAGGGGGAGTAAGGGACATTAAAGGACATTTTGGAAACATTACCTGCTTAAATTTTTAAAATCTCAAGATCCAACAAAAACTGGCAATCTCAAAGGGAAATCTCTACTGCATAAGGAGGATGAAAGGATGGAGCTCTCAGCGCCGACCAATCCAAGGGAGATGAGCCATGCATTCGACTACATTGAGCATCGTTAGATGTGATTAAATTTATATCCGTGCTATATAATGATCTACGGTGGCCTGCCAATGCATGAAGTCAGCGTTGCTATCTTCTTAGACAAGTCTGGTACTAACGTTCCGACCCCGGAGGGACGGAAGTTTTTGTGAGCCCTTTTCCAGTGATCGAGCCAACAGTCAACTGCATTGAGAGAAAGGGGATGGTATTGACGAATACATCTGTTTAGGTGAAATTTAGACATAACTCAGAAGTGATTTAAACGAATGAACTCGATCCAACACAATTTCATTTATCCTCTGGTAGAAGGATGTTGTCTTCACTTACGGATCTCGTGGCACGGATTATGAAGATACGGCGCGACACTGATCCTACCAACTTCTGTTGCACTGAATGTCCTGAAAAACAGTTGTTCTCCATCATCACTAACGGTGTTCATGACATCATCTGTCGAAACAGATGGCAGTGCTACTTTGTCCCAATGAAACGACTTCACCATGTTAACTGAAAAATTGGGTATGTTCGCCAAAATAATGAGTGCAGAATTTGAACGAGAACCAGGTAAGATCCAGAGGAACCAACTCGTACCGACACACGCGTCGAAGTGTACTCTTTGTTGACTGGTAGCAAAACTTCGTCCATATTGACGGTTGTTTTGCCTGCGACGGTGTTCGAGCCGCTCGGCCGCTTCCCATCAGTCTCAGTCGGTTGCCGTGTGAGAAATTGGGTGTGGTCGCAAAAATATAATACATAGATAATCGCAATTAGTATCATGTAGCCGATTTGTCTACGACTTGTTCTTGAGACGGCTGATTGTTTTTCTCTTCGGTAGAATTGAAACTTCAATCTGTTCACCCCACTACGTCGGTCTCGTTCTTTTTTTCCCATTTTTGTTTCCAAATCCCTTTTCCACTATTTGCTTGGTTTGATGCTTACTCTATACAAAACTAAAATATTATTAAACTACGGGAAAAACACGAAACAGAAGAAAGTACCGTTTTCATAGACATAAGACTTATGGCATGTAAATAAAAATAACCTTTTTATAAATGAATAAAGTAACCCAAAACCTGTTGTTTCAAGAAAAGCTGGTCTGTTCCTACACTTCGAGATACTGAGTCGTCTTTTTCACTTGGAAAGATCCATAGGAATAAATTCGTTTAAATGAAAGTTGTCTTAAAAACATGAGGGCTAAATTGTTCAGAGTTCTCCTTCAAGCTTAGATTCGGCTAACATTCAAAATTACATAAATAAGTAAAGAAATAAATAGATAAATAAATAAATAAATGTGCAAAATATTATGTGCTGTCATGTACTTAAAAAAATCAAGCTTGACACCACTTCTAGAACATGGACTAATTTTTTGCGCTCTCTTCTTAGCTCTGGTACCTCAATGGAAGTTTCTGATGTTCTTTGATTTGATTTTAACCTAACTGTTTAAATATTTCGGGAACACCAGGATTCGGATCAATGTGAATCTGTTTACTGACAATAAACCAGAACATCGGAGTATTGATCTTTTACTTCAAGTATATTGTTACGCCTTTTTTATATCCTCATCGCTCTCTTTGCGCTTCATTTCTATCTACAGATGTTTTTTAGTGTGAAGTTTTCCGTTTACACTCAAACTTCTTAAAGTTTACTATTCAGATCTTCTTCAAGAGGAACCAATTTCCCTCCTCTCTCCCCCCCCTCACAATTTGTTTTTGAAATTCTCTGAGAGAAATATTGCTGTTGCATTGACGTATATCCCAGGCTTGTGATCCTAGAGCTTTTCTCCCCATTATTTATTTCATCTTCAATTTTCGTCTTGTTTTTTTTCTTATGAATCCCCGTAAAACTTGACTCCATTGAATTTCTCTTAACAAAAGACTGTAATGATAACTGTTTGTATGAAAGCGAAGCGAGGTCTAACTAGCTATTTTATTTAGCTGCTTTCAAGCCAATGTTTTAATGGCGTTGAGTTTGCTGGACGAACTACAAATTATGAATGAACTAGTAAGCTAACGAACGAGTACTGTTCACAACCGAACTGAACGGGTACTATTGTGCTGCATAACTTAATGAAAGTTAAAGTACCCTACCGAGAAACAATCAACAAATTGTAATTTTTTTTTTGTCCTCAGTGCTAAACTCACGGTGACATCTTCCACTACTAGTGGTGCTGACGAATGTTGACAAGTACTGGTTCAGTACTCCGAAAATATTTCCATAACCTCTAGTTTATTACAGATTTCGCATATGCACTGATTATCTGATGCTAAGAAGAGCTTTCCTCCAGTGCTTTCTCATGCTGGTGTGCTCTGATATTGCACTGAATCGCAGGTATCAACCGTATAAAGGACGTCGATATGAACTCACATTGTTCGTTCGGTGAGTCCGTACGAAATCAAGAATTTACGAGAAAGCTAATATGCTGAACGTTTAGTATTTACGTGCTACGTGCAGCGCAATGGTTGGAGGTGCTTTGCGATTCGCGCGGCTGTTGGGTCGATCCCACACCGCTTACTAATCTAGCCTTCCACTCCTCCGCGGTCGACCAATGTATTTGACTTGCTCGGGAGGGCAGAAACATTGATTTTGATTTCATTCATCGTAAGACCATATAGACCGACGCTATGTAAAACACAGACTTTTCATTTCATGCCACAAAAAGCAGTTTATAGTGCGCGCGCGGGAATAATGGGAGTATTATGACACCACAAAGCCAAAAAACATTTAGTGTTCCATTTGACTTGCTCGGGAGGACAGAAACATTGATTTTGATTTCATTCATCGTCAGACCATATAGACCGACGCTACGTAAAACAGACTTTTCATTTCATGCCACAAAAAGCAGTTTATAGTGCGCGCGCGGGAATAATGGGAGTATTATGACACCACAAAGCCAAAAAACATTTAGTGTTCATACTAGTCATCATTTGTTTACTTTACTTTCATTGTTGCGTGTGCCGCGTAGTGGTCAGGGTCACCCGAAACAAAAAAGTGGCCTTTGGTTCGCTCTCGCGCTCAGATTCAATCAAGCTTTCTAACGTTCCACGATCGAAAAATTGGTTGCAGGCACATTTGGGGAGCATAGCAGCACTGACTTGACACATAGGTGAGTCACCGCAGGTCACTGTTTAGATCAGATAAGATCAAGATCAGATCATTCATTCACCTGAACCGACGATTAATAAAGTGAAACTCATGGTGGACCCTTCAGGGATTGATCAATATCGGGCCTTCTATGCTTTATTCACTATTTTAGAAATCACAACGTAACGGACGCAAAGTTCTTCCGATTGGTCGGCGTTGATAACACGGCTGACTTCAATGTTTCTGTAGGAAACACATTTGAGCACACCTTTGAGGTTAGTGCTCGTCACTCATGAAGATACACATGAGATACACATCTATCATATACATGCAGGTACGGCGGAAGGGCTACTGGACACTGTTCGTCGAATTTCCGGGCGATCGATACGCCAAGTCCCCAAAAAAGGTGAGATACTGCTGTTCTTAGTTGCTAAGTTTACATCATCTGTGAATGAATTCAGGAGAATCTGTTTCTTCGTCTACACAGATCTACTATTTCGTTATGTTTCGCCTCCATGAGTTTTATTTCTCCAGTTTTGTTTTTCATTCATATTGCAATATGTTTTATTACAATGCTGATCCCTTTTCCACATTTTGCTTACCGCAAAAGATGAAGCGTTGGCTTCTAAGACATTTCCTCTTATGGTAGTCCAACCTCTAAAAATTTCCAATTCAAACTAGCCTTTAACAGATTAGCAGATGAAGCTGCCTTCTAGATGACTCTACGAAACTGTCTTTGCTGTTAGTGTAGAGCAAATTACACCTTCTACTTAACAACCTCATGAAGCACCTGCTTTTTCGGAAGTCGATCACTCTCTCAGACATTCGACGTGGGAAAAATCAAGAAATAGAGTGGTGAAAGAGATAAGGTCATCATAAAATTGTCACGAATGCTCACAGCTCTGGTGATTTTTCTGGAAAAACGCAAAAGCAATGGAAGATACCAATCTATTTGCTGTACAAAGACTGTCAATTTCCACAAAAAGCGGTCATTGAGGTATTTGAGCGTCCAGTCGACATTGAAATCCAGCATATCCCATTTTGTATTAAATATTGTGAGGAATAGAACTACTTATTTTTAAACACAATATACCACAAGCTTACAAATACAACGAGTTTAAGTGTAAAACTTTTATTTGCTGTCTACTTGAAAACTAGCGGAGAGAAACGCAAAACAAGCCCCGCGTTGGTACAGTACGTAATACACGAGCCCCGGAAAAGGTAATCATGGTTCGATCCGGGCCACGGTCCTAGTTTCGCAAACATTTCAGCATCGTTTTTGTTATATTTCACAGAAAGAGTTTATGTGAAGATTTCCCGTTACAAAGGGGTCTCTATTAATATTTATAAGACCGACCTCTGTGGGAGTCATACCGTGAGAAAATAATGGCTACTCTCGATTTTAAATTAACATATCGTAGCTAATAGCAAGTTTTATTAATCGAGACTATTAGAATTTATACAATTTTATAAACACAATAAAACCCATTGTCTTTTACCACGATAAAATCCAGTCTTTCTGAAGCTCACGATATTGGCTTCTTCCATCTAATCACTTCAAGGCTCATATTTCGAGAATGAAAGCAGATGAACGAACGACACTTCGTGCAGTAGGGCAGATTACGATCCAAATCTAGTTTTCTGTAGATTTTACGGTTGTAATTGCCACTGTTTCTTTGAAAACCTTAAAAACTCAAATTTTGCTATCACTTCCTGGAAGCCCTCATTGTGAGTATATTCAAATTGAAAAGCGGATGCTACAACGCTTATTTATCTCAATGTAAGGTAGAGCAAAGTCGGTGGTTCAGGTGGTTCAAGTTTCCAACTCTTGAAATGCTTTGGTGATCGAGAAATTATCGTCTGTTGTCGAAAAACTAGCTTCGACGCTGCACGGGTGAACATGTTACGTTAAGAAAGCTTAGCTCAAACAATACCGTTCAGTTTCCAAAATGTTCATGACAAATGACCTAAATTGTTCGTCATGAGCCTATCAATTCGGGCCACAAAGTTTTACTTTTGAGACAGTGTAATCTATAAGAACTTAACCTTAATCGAACCGTTTAATCATCAGTGATCGCAAATCTTCTACAGGTGGTTCAAGTTTCCAACTCTTGAAATGCTTTGGTGATCGAGAAATTATCGTCTGTTGTCGAAAAACTAGCTTCGACGCTGCACGGGTGAACATGTTACGTTAAGAAAGCTTAGCTCAAACAATACCGTTCAGTTTCCAAAATGTTCATGACAAATGACCTAAATTGTTCGTCATGAGCCTATCAATTCGGGCCACAAAGTTTTACTTTTGAGACAGTGTAATCTATAAGAACTTAACCTTAATCGAACCGTTTAATCATCAGTGATCGCAAAAATTGTATTTGGTTACAAAAAATTACACCCACCCTAGTTGTGTATAGTAAGCGTCCTGTCTCCCTTTAGAGCTATTATTTAGCTCATAGGTGGTTTTGAGTAGGCAAAAGGATCACGGTATCCTTCCAGAACATTTATGTCCGCCTGCTTTTCAATTGATTCCATTTAACCTAATTTGCACCCGCTACCATATTTCATCGCTGGCTTAACGGAATACCCACAATTTTTTTTCTGGTTTTTCTTAGCAATAAAAAATCCTTCTTCAATTAATAGAGAACTTGAGAGGATTTAAGCACAAAAGGTTTGTACAAGAGACGTTGCTCTATCGTTGTATGGTTATCACTGATTTCCATGGTACTATTACTATGTGTTGTTATGGTCCATTATGCAAATACATTGCTACTTGCATTTTAAGGTATTTTCCACTTGTATCGAGTCTATTTCGGCGTTTTTTATACTCAAAAATTCCGTGAAATAACCTTGGTTCACCATAAAGGATAAAAAAAGGCTAGAGCTCTCGGCACTGATCAATCATTGCGCCAAGAATTCGACTTCATTGAAAATCGTTAGAGCTGATTGGATGCATATCTGTCCTTTATAATGACTTACTGTGGCCTACCGATGTGTAGAACCAGTGCTGTTCACCTTCCAGACAAGTCTGATACCATTTTGTCGACTCCGGAGAGAGAGAAGGCTTGTTGGCCCATGGTGCGGGGTCGATCTCACGTGAACAACCGCGCCGGATTCTCGATAACTCAGATAATTTCTGGCTAATTAACGCATAACTACTTGGACCGGGATAAGATTGCATCTATTTGTTGGAAATATCGCTTGGTCAATCAGTTTTCTACGCTAAATATGAGTCTGAATGAAAAAACCTACTTGGATGCTGGGACGACCCCTCTTCACGAGTTGTACGGACTCAAACACATTCCCCATTCGGTTTTTATTTTCACAATGGTCTCTCGTGGTGGTGGTTTGCTTAGAGTTAAAGGGGAGGGTGCGTGTCTCACTCTGTCATCTGTAAACCAGCAGCTACAGCTACAGGTTTGAAGAGGTCATGGAGTGATTGACTTTAGTTACAAACACGTTTTCCCAACATTTAGATTAACGACCTAGTGGACTCCTGCACCCTCATGAAGTTCCCTCTTCAGTTCTTTTAGTCCATCGGTCATTTGTACTTCTTATTAGAAGACCGGCCCATCTATGCTTTCCTATCGAAGAATCTTCTCCTGGGTTTAGAAGGTGAGACAGATTTCGTAGATCGAAGCTCCGCATTTCGAGTAGATATTGTGTGTGTGAGTTATACTATGGAATACATCATTCAGCCTTTTTACTTCTGTTTAGCAAACACGAGATGTTATTTTATTTCTTTATTTACGTACAAGCTGACGTTTCGGCGGATTTCGCCTTCTTCAGAGCCTGGAAAGGTCACGTTGACTGCAATCTACATGGCCAAACAGAGAAAATGCTAAACCAAAATCTCAATCACATTAAACACAGAGTCTTTGCAACACTCAACGCTTTCTATGAACCTTCCACTTAATATGTTATGTGGAGACCAACCGCGCAGTGTTCACATGGAAACGTAATGTGCCCGTCCCATCAAAATAGCAGTCTTATATACTGCCCAATATCAATATATACCCAACGTCAGCTTGTACGTAAATAAAGAAATAAAATAACACCTCGTGTTTGCTAAACGGAAGTAAACAGACTTATTCCATCAATGCCGAGGGTAATAGAAAGTCGGACGTGGGAGTTACATCATTCAGCGTTCTGTGAGTAGTGCTCAGTATCGGTGACGTGATTTAAGTATCATTCCACGCCTCTGAAACATTACAAAGCGCTGGAAAAGCCGTTGAATCGAAAAGGTGAGAGCTGATTTTCGGGTCCTTCAGTTGGTCGCTAACTTTTTGAGAGGTGCGAATGTGACCCAAGTTGCTCTCCTTCTCCTTTCTAATTCCTCCTTCATGTCGTTCTCCATTTCACTGAACGCGCAAGGTAAACGTGCGAGGTGGTTTCTGCAATAAGAGAGCCATTCAATTCAATTTTTTCGCCTTATCACCATGGCTTTTTCATGAACTGGGTCTTCTTTCGATTCATGCGAAGTCCGATCTTTTTACCCGGATTCGTTGAGTTCTTTGATCATCGTGTCTCTGTTTGAGTGGTACTTCTTGGGAATATGACGATGTCATCAGCGAAACGAGGATTTGACGGGAATTTTCTATCAATAATTACACTTTTATCATCCCAATTGAGTAAGTTCGTTAACGATTACACCACTAAGCAGCTTGGGCGATATGGTGTCGCCTTGTCTAACCCTTTTCTCATTGGTATGGTAAGAGGTTGATTGTAAAGCTGAAATTTCGTAGTGCAGTCCCAGTTCTTGTCCACTTTTTGGTCGACGAACGCTGGTAGGATTGCATTCCTTTCGAGGATGTTAAACGTTTTTTATAGTCGACAGAAGTTGGGATTAGGGGCAGGTGATATTTGCGATAAACTTGACTGACCCTGGACACAGTTTGTATATGGTCCTTGCCACGAAATCTCCGTCGAAATTCTGCTTGTGCCATATGCGATGTCCTTGATATGTGCGAGAGGTTAATCTTTGTGAAGAGCTCGTACAGCGCACTCAACAAGCATGCCGGACGATATTCACAAAGATCTCTTCGATCACCCTTCCTGGGCAGGATGATCGTGTGCGACGTCCTCCACTGGTATGCGCTTTAATTCTTTTGAAGGTAGGCTGTCATATGCTTTGCAAGAACTACATATAAATTGTGTCTTCCAATTTTAAAGAAGTCGGTGGTGATATTATCTGGTTATGGAGAGTACTTTCTTCAAGTTTTCTATTGCAACGTGGGCTTCTTAGGGAATAATTCTAGCTGGTTTATTTTCAGCAGGGATTTTAGAGTTTGGGACAGGGATTGTGGGAAGGAAAAGGTTGATGTAGAACTTCTACATTATCAATTCTATACCATGTCGGAAAGTTTTGACGATTCCGTCTTCGTCCATCACCGCTGACAGAGGAACACTGCAATCGTACAAGTTCCGACGGCAGTTTTTCACACTGTTTTTTTTCATGCTGCTTTTAACAGTTTCTTTTGCCTGTGCCGATGTATATCTTCTTGAGCTCTTCTGCAGCAGACATTTACCACTAGCCGTGTTAAAGGTGTCAAGCTTCAATTCTTTCATCTGCTCGAGCTGCTCCTTAGTCTAACGGAGATGGGATCTGATCTTCTTGCTTGAGGAACTTTGGCTGATTCGGCAACAAGCAGATCTTAGCCTTCCCTGTCTTCCTTAATCTGCCAGCGACGTTTGGTTACGATTTCGTTCAGAATGGTCTCGTCATATACAGATAATCTGCTTCTTCGTGAACGTTGACACATGAATTTTTTTCAGCGTACTGCTACATCGAATATTTGCGTGAAGGTGGTGTTCGAATTCAGTATAGAGTGATGGGACCACCGATGCGTCAAACAAGCACCATCTTTCGTTTATAAGAACGGTTGATTTCCACACGAGCCGTGCCGTCAGAAGACTCCCTTTTCCGAAGGCAGCTTTTTTTCTGGAAAAAACAAGTTTCTCTGAAAACGGTGTGCTGCAAACAGGAGTTCTGCAAGTAAATTTGCATTCTTATTTCTTTGCCCTAACTTAAATTTTCCCATCATGTATTTGCTCCCGTTTGCACTTCCTGTTCTGGTGTCGAAGTCTCCGACAAGTCTCTACGACAGACTATTTTAGAACACGGTTTATCACTGCGGATAGCCTCTATGGCCCGATGTAGAATACACCTAATTCGCACTCATCAGGTCGGTGAGCAGCAATTGATGGCAGCGACCTTCTTATGATGTGTTGCTTGAAAGCGGTGTTCAGCTATGATAGGAAAAAGAATCTCACAAGTGCTGACGAGATGGACAGTGGATGGGTTGACGACAAAACCTACGCCACCGAAATTTCGTGGTGGCACCGTCCTTTCGAGCATGGCAAGGGTCCTGTAGTTTAATTGGACTATGTCAGCACTCCTGCTTTTTGATTCTTGTAAGGCGATCACATGAAATTTGATGTGATCTGTGGCTTCACGCATAAAGACCGAAGTCTGAAGAGAGTGCTCTGGCATTGTACATGCAGGGTAAGAAACTCTCCATGGAGCGCCATGTGTGCAATCGTCAAACCCTGTTCTAATGACGTCCTGCCTAACGCGAGATTATGTGATCTTTTGCCGGTCGTCTCACCGCCTGATGTTACAGACGGAAGCACCCAATGTGCGGGGTACCGAAGGTGGTCTATTGCTGGTTGAGCAATCTGATCCTTCTTGGAGTCCTGACTTAATCTTGCAAGGGCGTTCCCAGGTTTACACCACAATCCAAGAGAAGCATCTTTTCGGTAACAGTTCCCTCGTTCGGCCTATCTACTAGCTAATTCGGAGACGATAATAAGACCGAAATGAAAAATAAAAGTGGGTATGAAAAATGAACACCGCTCAAGGACGTTATAGAAACGAAATGGAAAATTGGTAGAAAAATGTGATTCGTAGGCTCCAGAAAATCACAAACTCATGTGATTGTTTGGGAAAACTCTTATCTTGTGACTTTGCTGAAAAATACTTCTTTATACTTGAAAGGCTAGGCTGAAAGTAGTTTTGGTAAAAGTACCATGTTTCACTGATAAGCTACAGTGATATCGTCAGTTATATTTGCAATGTTTTAAAATAATTTCGAAACTTTAGTCGGTTAGAAGTAGATAACAATATTAGTCAGCTCCATTAAGGCAAGCAATCAGATTGATATGGTGAGGACCGTCGTCCGAAAACCTCTGAAAAATGCAGTCAAGAAAAATATAAGGACTTAATGTAAAAGTTCTATATACAAGTTCTACAGCTCTTTATTTTTCTCGGTAGTGTATCATATGACATACAACCATGATGATGTTGAGACATTCGCAAAGTTTGGACCATAGACTAGATCAAAACCGCGGTTTTGCACCACCGAGGCCCTCATTCTGCCTTTCACTCAGTCTTTTACATTAACAGTGCCGGCAACAATCACCCGTCGGTGAGAATGGGGTTCAAGCTTTACAAGCACCTTAGCGTCATTGTGGTTGTATTTCACATAATGCCCTGCTGTGAAAAGATACTGAGCAGCACATAAAAGTTATATATTGTAATTTCGACTGTAGCTTCGGCTTGGTTTAATGCCAACTTGTGCTCGTCAGACCATTCCCGTCGAAATGTGATTGCGGATGGCTCCATTAGGATAAAACTCTGGTTGGAAGAAAGGAAAAACGAGGGCCTCAGTGGTGTAGTAGTAACACGTGAGCCGCTGGAAAGGGTAATCTTTGGTTCGATCTCACCTGGAGTCCATGTTTTGTAAATATCTCAGCATTATTGTGATTACAAGGGTTTTTTTTTCCTACGAGATCTTTTAATAGTCAATACCAGCTGGAGAGCTTTAAACAGCTTTAAACTAAGGTAACTGAACTTATGGTATGAGCATAGAATGCCTAAACGTAATTTAACGTATTGTTGCCGACGTCTCCTACACAGCCAACATGAGTCACACACGCCGCCGAAAAACATTGCGACTTTCAGATTTAAACAACATATGCATCTTTAGGGGTTAAGTCAACACGGTATGCTTTAACCATCAACTCAGAGCATCACTTTAAACTGGTATGGTTCAGGTTTATTGTAACGCTTCGCATGTCCTTACTCTTTGTAGGCAACCCGTCTATAATTATGAACATCTCTTGCACAAAAATTAGCGGGACTTTTCACAAATAAAATCATCAGCAACCTTACTCGTATTGTTGCTTTCAAAATCTGAAACTGATCTTGTTATTTGCTAATAAATTGGTATCGCAGAAATGTGGCACGAATTTGTCGACGTCTGAAGAATGACCGGGTTTCTATTCTCAAAAACCTTTAGCCACTGTGCTACACGTGTCCCCGAAAGGAAATGCCTGACCACATTTTTCCCCTTTACATAGCAATTCCTGATTTCAGTTATGGCTCAAACAGACTTTTTATTCTTTTTTTTAATGTTAACTTATTAACAATCTCCTCAACTGCACTACTGTTTTAAAGAAATTGTGGACGCCATGCTTAGCAAAATAGATATTCTTCTCGTTCTCTGATCTTCACTCATCCTGTGCTTATTTTTTATTTGTTGCCTGCTACAATTTTCACTATACGAAATACAACACAATGATGCTGAGATATTTGCAAAACCCCGGACCGCAAATATCTGCCATTGGCAACGGACACGCTATTACCCTTTCAGAGGGCTTTTGCGCTCATGTTCGCTTCGCCTCTCTCTCATTTACTCTCGTTATCTTTCTCTCTTTCTCTCTCCCTCATTTACTCATTCTATTTTTTCATTCCTTGCTCTGAACAAAGAATGGGTCAGAACCACCCAAGGGAGCTGGTTTAGCACCGACAGATATCTTACTGTTAGAAGGCGGAAATATTTGACAACACCAATACCTTTTTACTTTATTTTACTAAATTTAAGCAATGATAAAATGTCCAGTTGTAAAAGAAAAATTGAAATCTTAGTTTTGTAGAGCAATTTTTTCCAATACTAGAAGTCTGAATATATTAAAAAGTATTATTATGCTATTATTATATTATTGAATATATTATTATTATATTATTATTATCAACCTCGTGTAAGCTCATCAAGGAAAAAATACATATTAAAAAGAAGGAGACAATACTAATACCTCGCTAGGTATTCTGATTGCCTAAAAAAATGTCCATCTTTCAGATATTATCCCGTGATTCCTATCGAAAATGGGTTATGGAGGTGTACTACTATCCAGGAGCAGTCGGCTTCAGCGAATGGCAAAAGATGGGACGGAAGCGCAAGCGAGGATAGAACACTATAAACCAAATGCTTAACTGCTTAGTAACGCTAGCCCTTCAACTAACCCATCTTTATGGAGCATTTCGTCAATTTTATGACAATTACTGTTCATAGTGAAGTACAATTGCAAGATGCTTACTCTTAGCACTAGATAAGGGACCCTCAGATGAACAATGGCGAAATAGACCTCATAAATGGTCTTCTAGTTTATCTATCATTGTTGTCTAAAGTTCTACATGGAATCTGATCATTGCTTCCTTCACACAAAATTTTTCCTCGTAGAAAACAGAGAAAGCCGCAAAATTCAAGAAGCCAAATCACAAACCCATTGTAGAATGGGAATTGGTCACTTCGCTAGCCGCCGAAAACCAGACACCGTTATCGGGAACATCCATGAGGAATAAGAGTAGCTTAACGTATATGTTTACAATGGCACTAAAAACTCGAGAGTTTAAAACTCATGAAAAGATGCCAACTGCCTTAATCACTTAAGTTGTTTTCCATCATCGAGTAGTACGAAACGCCAACATTCACCAAACATCTGTACTTTCAGATCGCTGAGTAGAAGCAGTAAAAGAATTTATCAGAAAGGGAAAAAGAAGCAATATCGTTTGAAGATTCGGAAGTTCGGTAAAGTTCCTGCTCAAAGCTTCTTGGAATTATGCCAATATAAAGAACAAAGTGGTTAAATTCTGATGTTAGACAGGAACACCTGCAAAGTCTAGAAGAATACAACACGCAAAACCAACAGATTTCTTTACCCGTGAAGCCCTCTCCTGCCAATTCAGCATTTGTAAAATATTTTGTAAGTAAAAACATAGAACCAAATATACTTTCGGAAAGGTTGAACACGACGAATCATATCTATGAGGTAACAACACTCAGTGAGGTATGGACATCGAGAGAATAAGGACACCGTTATGTCATGCCTTCATTAACTGGAATGTCCACGATTGAGTTTGACAGAAGTGGTTTTGGAGCTCCTACTCCTTTATAAAAAACTTGAAAAAAGCGACAAGTTGAGAAAAATAATCTCATCGTTTACAATGACATTACTATTACTGTGAAGCCAAGTCCGACCAACCAATACCAATCCTTCAAAATTATTTAAAACCCGAAATACGAACGTGAGTTCATTTCAACTCACATGTAGGTTGACGAGATGACCCGTGTGAGTGGAGAGCCGCTTAAAGCGACTGCATCGGAAAATCATGCGGAAAGTACATGCGTTATCTACAAGGATTTAGGCGTTGGCCGTTAAATGTTAACGTCAACACATTTGAGAGAATCACGAAACGAAGGACTCCTATGATGCGGTAGTAAACGCGTTAGCCCACGGAAAGGGTAATAGCGTGTTCGTTACCCATCGCAGATACCTACGGCCCGGAGTTTTGCAAATATCTCAGCATCATCGTGATTAACGTCACTCCTCAGAACGTCATGCGCAAGTTGGCATGGAATAACATGGAAGTGAAGGAAGTCGGCGGTTATCAGCTATCGGTTATAGCATCCTCGCATTGACGACTGTACTGTTATTGCAGCAATTCACTGCTTTTCTTCAACGAGCAAGCACGAGGTTGCTATTATAGCATTTATTAGCCCACGACAGCTGAAGTTTAGACGGTTTCATCTTCTTCAGAACCTGAAAAGGTCAAATTGAGATGCGATCTACTCAGCCAAACACTTTTATAACCCTAGGAGATAAAATGTAGCCCATAAATTTACATTCGTGTAATAAACAGGCTCTTTTAAAGATCCACCTTTGTAAATCTTCCAGCCAATTCGTGGAAACCACCGGTAGAGAGTAATAGAAAGCCGAGGAATGTGGGTGGCTCAGGTAATATTAGGTTGTTCATAAATAAATGAGCGTTTTAAAACGCTTATTGTTTTCATGTTTTTTTTACCAATAAAGTACCCTTTGTACCTCGATTATACGTCATCAGAAAGCTGATTTTATGCTTTTTTCTAGCCACGTTTTTATATTTCGTCGAGGGTTAAATTTTTCTCACCAATTTTGAGATTTACAATTTCAGATGTCAAAAATGAATTTTCGTCAAATCTTCTTTTACGAGTTCAAACCCGGTTGTAGTGCAGCAGAGACGGCTCGAAACATTAGTGGAGGTTGGGCTGAAGGTAGTGTTGGTGAATCAACAGTACAAGCATGGTTCCGGAAAATCCAATCTGGTCGTTTCGACCTCGAAGGTAGGGAAGGCTGCAGACGTCCCAGTGAACATGATGACGAGGAACTGAAGGCACTGATGGAAGCAAACACACGAACAACTGTTCGAGAGCTTGCCCAACAGCTTCGCATGAGCACAAGAACGATTTCCACTCACTTGAATAGGAAAAAAGAAGAAACTCTACAAGTGGGGTGCCGTACGAATTAAACGATTATCAAAAAGAAATCGCTGTTTTGAAGTGTCGTTTGCTTCTATTTTTCGCAACAGAAACCACCTTTTTCTTGATCGAATTGTGACGTGCGACGAGAAATGGATTCTGTACGACAACAAGCGACGTTCAGCTCAATGCTTGGTTTGCGATCAGGCTCTTTTATTTACTCTACGAAAGAGGTAATAGCGCGCTCGTTCCCAACTGCAAACACATGCGGTCCGTAGTTTTGCAAATATCTAAGCATCATTGAAATTATGGTGATTGTTTGCTAGTCAGCAGCGGTGCTGATTCGTCAAAGCTTTTTGAGCCTGGGCGAAGCGATTACGACGGTGAAATATTGCCAACAAATCGACGAAGTGCACCGTAAAATCCAACGACAACGATCGGCATTAGTCAACAAAAAAAGGACCAATCGCTCTCCTCGACAATGTCCAATCTCACGTTCTGGAACCAGCGCTACAGAAGTTGAAAAAGTTGGGCTACGAAACCTTGCCCCATCAGGCATACCTCAAACTCACCTTGACAACGTCCTGCGCGAGAAATGCTTCAAAGACTCCGATGACGAAAAAAATGCCTCCGACGAGTTCATAGGTTCTAAAACTTCAAACACCTTGACAGCGTCCTGCGCGAGAAATGCTTCAAAGACTCCGATGACGAAAAAAATGCCTCCGACGAGTTCATAGGTTCTAAAACTCTAGAATTGTGTGCTATTGGAATAAATGAACTTGTTTCCTGCTGAAAAAATGTGTAGGTTTAAATGGCTTCTATTTTAATAACTAAAGTTTTGTTCGAAGCAAGTTGTGACACTTTAAATTCTATAGCTCATTTATTTCCGAACAACCTAATAGAATCGGCCTGTGGTGAGGCGCTAGGTTACACGTGATCACAAGACACTCATTCTAGAGGTTCATTTTTGAATTTTTGGAGTTAATCCTAAACGATCAAGTGTTTTACGCGCTGATGTATTCTGCTTTCCTAATGACTTTACTTCAACAATTTCTTCATGTTTTTGTGTCCTATGCGCTCCTAGTGGAATGTTTGGCTTCCATTTAAATTTGCTCACTAGATCGTCGTTTATACGGCGACAATGTGGTCTACCCGTTTCGCCAACGTATTCCTCCCAAAGCACTTTGCAAGAGATCAGATAAATATTCTATCCGTGGGCCCGTCTATACATCTAATGATAGTTTTAACGTTCATTAACGAGAGATAGGTAGGCGCAAGATCATCAATGAATTCTAACTTATGAGTTTGGATGGGTAACTATGCGACGGCAAACGTTAGTAATCCAACAACAAGTTGAGAAATAACTCTTTGACCCATTGTTCACTCTTCGGTATTAACTTTCGAATTCCTTCTCAGATGATGGTGATAAAGGGAAGCGTCTTTAGGATGCTTTTTCGTTATTTTAACATGTAACTGGTGATAAACTACTAAAAACTCTTCACCTTTATCACTAACGGATAGTTTAATGTTTTTTAACCCTTTCAACTCTCGTAGCTTCCGCATACCACATTTTTGCAAATCTGTGAGGTTGGAGCGATATCTTTTCGCGCAACAGTGATTAAGGGGCTTGAAAACTTCGTCTGTAAATATCCGAAACATGATATCGGATTCATTATTAGAGAGGTGCTGTTGAAAGAACGGTTGAGGAAACGGCGCTGGTTGGAGTGCCCATACTTGTTGCTGTTCGCGCCTATTTAGCGCTTAATCTCTAGCTTTTTGCGGAGTCGATCTTGAAGTTCACGCAAACCACTTGTGACCCATGCAAGAACGCCTTGGAATGGATTCATGTGGAGCGAAAAGTGGATTCAATTCTAATAGGAATCGCGCTCATTCAGAGAGAGCCCTGTCTGCAGCTCCAAGCACGCTATGTCTTGAATTTTCTGGCACATTATTCATCCTACCGTGGCTCGTTTGATCTTCGTTAACGGTGTTTCTATACCATTTTCAAGCTGTGTTTTGGAATGGTTCCAAGAATACGAAAATGACCCGCAGGGAAGAATGCCTCGTTATCACCCGTGATCTCATACAATATTTAAGACCGATATTTTAATGTGGGAGAGGCACATTACGGTCTCCATGTTAACTACTCAGTGGCGGAACTCATCGAAAGCTGCATATGCTAGGAAGTTCTTTTGTTTTCAATACGCTTGGAATCATGTTTAAGTGCTCCCATATCCACCAGCGATTTTCTCTATACCCGAAAAATGAATTCCCGTTGAAGAGACCGAATGTGAACGGAATTCCTGGAATACGGTTCCCACTCGCATTTCGTCCTGCATTTCTAAATATCCCTATCTTGTACTCATTTCCGTTAGCCGTTCCTATTTTTGCATTGAAATCTCCAACAACGAATTTATAGGACTTCCCGTTGCCTATTACTTCATTCAAACTCGTTGTAAAACGCGTCCAGTTCGTCCTCATCAGCTGTACGAGTTGATAAGTAGCAGTTGACGACAATGACTTCTGTTTGACGACGAAGTTGGAGATCTTTTTGACGAGGAAGTTGGAGACCAGGAATAGCCAGGCGCGGTGAATAGGATTTAGCATGAGGTGACTAGATAGGAAATAAATACGGTTACGACAAAGCCAACGACTCTGACATCCCGTAACGGAAGGCTCACTTCACGAATGGCAAGAGTTCCGTCATCTAATTGGAGTATGTCGGTCATTCTGCTTTTCGTCTCATGTAGGGCGATTATACAGAATTTGATCCCATCAACGACGTCAAGAAGAGCGTAAAGATCGGGATCGGTCTAAAAGGACTGCTCTGGCGCTATAAGTGTACAGCAAGAAGCGGTCTCCACTGCGGCGTGTTATAAGCGCGCTCGTGTTCTCTGTTTCCAATGACATCTTAGCAACCCGAGATTTGATCGCCTCTTCCCGGGCGTCTCACCTCCAGACATCCCTAGGCGGGAGCGCCCATTGTGAACGGTATTGAGGCCAGAGAGCTGGTGGTATAGTCGTTATGGTTCCCTGGAGTCCAGTGGTCAGCCTAGCCGACTCATGATGTCATCTCATTACCGCAGGCAGTCACCGGCACTTGTGGTTCAGAGGGAGAGTTGCCGCCTTGCGACTAATTTGATACCCGGGACGGTGGTAAATCCTGGTATTAGTTTACTCTTACGTGGGCTTCCAAATGGAAACTTCGGACTCCTTGGCTTGGAGACCCTGCTAGTGGATAAACTCCTTGCTGCACATCGCAGTCTTAAACTCGGAATATTTCTAAACCACTTTAAGGCGGTTAACCTTTGGGAGAGCAATAAATTCGACTTAATCAAGAATCACTAGAGGTGATCTGGCCCATATGACAACTTTCCATGGTTTTCCGATGCATCAAATCAGTGTTACTATCGGTCCAGACAGGTTGGACACCAATTTACCCAAACCAGAGTGAAGGGATGGCCGGCTTGGAGGGCCTAGGGTGGGAGGTCGAATCCATGTGTATTATAGGACATCTCCAGTCACTGCGCTACACGCGCCACAACCAGCCCGCCCATTATCTACATCTCCACAGCCTTCACATCTTCCAAACCCGAATACATGTAGAAAACGCCAAGAATAGAAACCTTTCGCATGGAATCACCACTGTCAGTCAAGAGGACGACGTGGTCGGAAATGTCGTAACATATTATTCATTGTCCGCAAGTACGTCCCACGTCCAGTCAACTATGGGGAACGATCCCTGGTTCTTAAAATCGACTGGAGATTAACCTTCAGGGTTAGTGTTTGTTTGTCTTCACATTTTTTTTTATTAGAAATGCATCAATTTTTATTACTATTACTTTGAATTGGAATGTTCGTTATGATTCTGAGTTATTGAACAAATGGTTCAAGGTTAAGGCTCAGTTTTTCCTGTTGTTCCAAGCTAATTGTTTCTTTGTGCTTATTAATTTTAGGATGTCGAACGTTGTACCGGATCCAGACGACGCAATGGAGGCTGATTATCAAAACCTTGTAAGTAGTTTTTTTTTTAGCTTACTTAGTTACTTGGTTTCTTGGATGACCCATCCTCACTGATTGTGTGGGCCCCAGCGTAATCTCTACTTTTTCGGGGATTTGCTGATTAATCCATTGTGGTTGGTTCTCTGGGATTCCGAAGTCAGCCTGACTAAAATCTACACTACGTATTCACCTCCACAGGCAGTCGCAGCCCTTGTGGATCAGGGGGAGATTTGCCACCATGCGACTAGTTTCATACCAACGGTGATATAGATGGTGGTGGATCCTGGTATTGGTTTACGCTTAGCTGGGCTTCCTCATGGAAATGCCGGACTTCTCCTCAGATTGGGAGACCCTGCTGGGGGAGGGGGGGGATGAATCTCCTTGCTGTACATCGCAGCCCAACACCAAAGAACACCTCCCAGCCTCGACGAGTCGGTAAACCGTTGGGAGGGTTATTTTTTGCCAGTGGTTATAATAATTTATCTCCTCATGACCAGGTAGCTGACGAAACTCTGGATGACTTTGACGTTGATGTTGGTAATGCGAATTTAGACGACGATTTACAGGTGTCGTTCCAATGTCGTTTGTGTTTTCGTTCTCTTTTTTCCATTTCATACATTTACAGATCCGATGTTTTATTTCAATAAGCAGACACGAGGTTGTCATTGTAGAATTTATTAGGATACAATAGCTGACGTTTCGGCAGTTTCGCCTTCTTCAGAGTCGTTTATTTCTTGTATCTAAGTTAGGACTGACCTCGCCCATGTAGTACTCTGTGCGGCTGCTATCCACCACCTAACTTAGATACTTAACAACAACAACAAAGCTCTCGGCATTGATCAATTCCTGAGGGATCCGCCATGCATTCGACTTCATTAAGCATCGTTAGTCGTTTATTTCTTGTATCTAAGTTAGGACTGACCTCGCCCATGTAGTACTCTGTGCGGCTGCTATCCACCACCTAACTGAAACTCCGAAACTTCAGCTATTGTATCCTAATAAATTCTATAATAACAACCTCGTGTCTTCTTATTGAAATAAAACATCGAATTATCAATCAATGCCGAGGTTAACAGAGAGTCGGTCTTGGGCATTTACAGATCGGTAAATGCCTTCAACATAGAGAGGGTACTCCTATTCCTGAAGATACTGCTCCAGCCAATCAGTACGGTGACACAAGTAAGAACCAGTAATCGAGCTTGGATAGTCTTGAATCTGCCCAAGAACTATGCTGTTTCAGACGTTACACAGGTATCAGTCCAGAAACCGTCTCCAAGCGCTGTTGTTAACAATCCTTCTGCTGTGGATATCGAGACCATATGTCAGTCATACAAAGGTCATTCTCTTCTAGTCAGGTACTGGTTGGTTTCCTTTTTAATTACTTGAATACCGGGATGACCCATGTTAATTTGTTATGCAGGCCCCAGCATAACTATTTTTCGGAGTCTTCCTGGTTTAGCTAATGTGGTTCCTTGGAACCCCGAGGTTACCTACTCAAGCATATCTCCATTTCCCGGAGATTTGTTGTCCAAGAGATTGTGATTCCATGGAATCCCGAGGTCAGCGTTGCCAAAGTCTGCCCCAGGTCTTCACCACCACAGGTAGTCGCAGCCCTTGTGGGTCAGAGGAAGACTTGCCACCATGCGAGTAGTTTGCTGCCAGGATGGTGGTGGATCGTGGCATTGCTTTACTCTTAGCTGGCTTTCCTGGTGGAAACACCAGACTTCGCAGCTTGGGAGATCCTGCTGGAGGATGAGTCCCTCCGCTGTACATCGCAGCCCGATACCCATGAACACCTCCCAGCCACGATGGGACGGTAAACCGTGGGGAGTGGTCTTTTTCGTATTGCTAATGTGTATCCAGTTGTGGTTATTTCATTTAGGCTGCAGTTCATAGCCGACCACTGTCCTCCTTTAAAGAGAGATGCTGTCATCGGGATGATAAATGAGCTCCATCGTGTAGGTTTAGAATAATTTTCTACAACTAAATTCCTTTTCATAGAAATCGTTTCGTTTAGAATTCTGTTAACGTGGCGCGTTATATTGAACTATTTGCAACCTTGGAGTCCATTGAAAAACAGCCTGATGACCAAGTAATCTTAGTTTATCATTCACTCCTGTACAGTGAGAAACAGATTCGTTTAGAATCATTTGGATGCACCAGTACTAGATCAAGTATGGGTCGATCAGACTACATTGAAGTCTTCGGTTCAGTTGGACTTCCTTCTTTCAGAGTATAAGAAGCAGAAGGATGAAGGTGTAAAGGTGAACAGATAATCTTGTTCTCTAGTACTCGCACAGGTACCTATTTCCAAACCTTGTGAAACGTATGTTCACGGTTGTTTTTCGATAGACGATGAAGATAAAACTCTCGTCGTGAATCAAGCCCTGGGAGATGCGCCATTCATTCGATTTTATTAAGCATCATTAGAAGTGACTGGATGCATGTCTGGCATTTACTCTCGCGGTCTACTACTGTTGTATCGAGTTAGTGTTGTTGACCTTCCGGACAGGTCTGGTATCAATTTGCAGACTCTGGAGTGTTGGAAGGCTTGGTGAGTGTGTGGCGCCGGTTGGATCTCATGTGTATTGCAGGGCGTCTCTGGACACTGCACTACACGCACCCCTTGTTTTTTGTTTTTCAATTTCTAGAATTATCGTGTAACTAATCTCTTTACATTTCCTCAATACAAAATGATTGTTTTCTAGTTTTTTGGATTTTGACAGTTGCTCTTTTTTGGTTTTGGTCATTTTCTATGAAGTATTGCCTTCTTGGAGCGCGCTTATCGCAGTGGTCGGAGGAACCCTGTGGTACACGTGGGATCGATCCAAGTAGTACTGCCAAGCTCTCCATTCCTCCAGGATCCGCATATTGGTACCAGACTTGTCTGTATTGGTAGCGGCAGTGGCTCGATATCACGTTAGGCTACCACGAGTCATTTTATTGGCCGCACATGCATTCAAGCACCCTCGACGATGCTTGACGAAGTCGAATGTATAGGTTCTTCAAGAATTGATCAGTGCTGAGAGCTTCAACCTTTGTTCTCCATTGTCTTCTTTATGCTTTAAGATTGTTGAAGTGAAATACATAGTTGTTTAGGAATCTACACGGCGTGCAATGGACGAACTCTTCAATTTCTATATTTCTTCCGGCGACATTGCTGAAGCTCTTCATCTGTATAGCCGAGGAATGAGGGAATATTGCAGCCAGTTCAAACACATTATCCAAGTTAGTGATGATTTCGGTTTATCTAATCTTACTATTGAAGTATCGTTTGCGAGTAGATGTGGACAAATTGGATGGAGGCATCCATCTGGGTAGGCGAGTGGCAACGTGTTGACATTATTGCTGTGCAAGCAGAACGCAGCATTAAAGAGGCTGAAGAGTCGGAATCTGTGAGTTCGAGTTTTGCATTACATTCTTGAGGAAAACTTGAACATTTTTCGCTATAATTGTGAGCAAGCATAAAAACAAAATAGGTCTCGTGCACAAATCAGTGAATTCATTGGAGAAGCCGTTATCATCGTTGTCCTTTTCAGGTATTTTCATTGTGGGCTTCGCATGAGTACTCTTTTTTAGCAAGCAAATTCAACTGCTGTCGCTCGTACTCGTCCTGTTATTTTTGGAGTTTCATCAACAAACGCAAATCGGCCTAGTACCTCCCAAAAATGTGCCCGCTCATTGATTAACACTGGAAAGGTTAGTATCCAGTAGTCGTTTCCGATATCAGACGGTGTTCTTGCACCATTTCAAAACTTTCACTACTACCTCATTTGCAGTAACCTTAATTATTTTGCTACCCATTACACAGCTTACTTTTTCTTTTTCGCCACCAAAAGTAGTTAAGTAACTGGTGACCACTTCGAGGTTATCAGAAGTCGCTTCTTATTGGGCAACTCTTCATTGGTGTATTTTAGGCCAGGTTAGACACAGCTTGCGCGCTATCCAAGCTTCAGTCAGGTCGTTATAAGCAGGCTGTTGATCGACTGCTCAAGGTGAACGATTGCTGATCCGATCTGTTGTGTTCGTATTATCTCGCTATTCAAACTGTTTAACCACTTTTTAGGTGGATCTGGATGCGTTGGAATTACCTTGGCTGTTTTCGGCTTCTGATTTGGCTATGTATACCACCTTATGTGCTATCGCAAGCTATGATAGAGCTGAGTTGAAAAAGAAGGTGATCAATGATACGAACTGCAGGTACGCTCTCTTTTTCCTCTCAAGAACCGTTTGCTGTCGCCTTGTTCCAGTTATATTTATTGTTAAGGAAATGTCTTGAATCAGAACCAAGGCTAGTTGAACTTCTGCAGTGTGTGGTGAGATCCCAATTTGGTCGCGTCCTAGATATTTTGAAGGAGATGAAGGACAGGGTAACTGTTTTTTCTGGGTTGACAAACTAAGGATGTTAGAGTTAAGAGTTTGGTTTCAGTTTCTATTGGATCCTTATTTGAGCGCACATGTTGATCCATTGTATTCTGTTATTCGAGAGCGTGCTTTGCTCCAATATCTAGAACCATTCGCTTCTGCCGATTTGAATGCGATGGCAAACGTTTTTCGAACAGATGTTAAAACTGTGAGTCTTTGTCGAAATTTTGCACGGGTTTCTGTGAATAGGATGTCTATGTTTGTAGCTCGAAGGTGAACTAGTGGTACTTTGTGAACAAGATCGATTAGCAGCTAGAATTGATGCTGTTGGTGCCACTATACGCATGATTCAACCCAACGAACGCGAAGAGAGTTATAGGAAGTATGTTATTTTGATGCTCAGCTAGAATTGATGCTGTTGGTGCCACTATACGCATGATTCAAGCCAACGAACGCGAAGAGAGTTATAGGAAGTATGTTATTTTGATGCTAATATTATTATTAACAAACTGGGGACAAGGTGAATCAATATCATGCATTCTTCCTGAACCATTTATTTTGCCGTATAGAGCTTTTTTTTGGTGCCATATTTATAAATATTTACGGCTTATCCAACTCAGATTTTTTGGCGAACATCGGCCAGGAAGAGCTGTATTCTGCACTTGTTAATATGAAGCAAAGTTCTTTATTAATGAGTTAAGTGACCTATAATTTCTCTGCAATTGGCTGCAATTTCATTGCAATAGACGGATAAAAAGGGTAAATCTCTCGGCGTTGATCAATCTCTGAGGGATGCGCCATACATTCGACTTCATTAAGCATCGTGGGATGTGATTGAACATATGTCTGACCTTTACAGTGACTCGCGGTGGCCTACCAATGTATTGAGCCAGTACTGGTATCGTCCCAGACAAGCCTACTACCAATTTGCCGACTCCGAAAGAAAGGAGTGTTTGGTGGGCTTGATGGCTCGGTGATCGATCACATGTGTATTGCAGACCACTACGCTATGCGCGCATTTCGTTCCAATAGATGCTATGAGTTATTGGGTCATTGTGAAGGGAAATGGTACCAGCTTCAGTATACGCTACAAAACACTTCCAATATCGACAGCAATGTGTTCGTATAATGGGCCATAATAAGTTTTAGTAGATAATAACACGTACTTGCTTGATACCTGAATGGGCCGTCCTCACTGGTTATGCGGGCCTCAGCATATCTCCGATTTTGGTAGATTTGTTGGTTAAGCCATTGTGATTCCATGGAATCCCGAAGTCAGCCTGGCCAAAGTCTTCCTCAGGCCTTCAGCACCACAGGCAGTCGCGGCCCTTGTGGATCAGAGAGAGATTTGCCACCATGCAACTTTGATACCACGACGGTGGTGGATCCTAGTATTGGTTTACTCTTAGCTAGGCTTCCTGATTGAAACAACGGACTCCTTCTCAACTTGGGAGACCCTACCGGGAAACGATTCTCCCTGCTGTACATCGCAGTCCGACACACAGGAACACCTTCCAGCCACGGTGAAAGGATAGACTGTTGGGAGGAATAAATAACATGCACGCTAATTATATCCTCAAAGTGTTAGAATTGAGTCTGCCATGTGCTTTTATCATGTTCTCGAGCTCTACAGTGCTCTAGTCATCGAAGAATTATCGCCTATGGTCAAAAAACCATCGCGTCGGTAACGTAGGCATTTTTGGCAACGTTTTTTAGGTAGGAGTTAAAGAATGGAAATTGCAAACAAGATCCCAAATATTGGTATTTTAATTCTGGAGCTGGAAATGTTTTATCAACAGTTACGGTTGTCTTGGACAACTTTTCTTCTCATCTCATCTTATCACTTTCTAAATGGATATGACTTTTAGGATAGTTGACGGATGTGACGATTTGATAGAGCGATGTGAAGCTGCAATTCTTCGAGCTGTCATGCAACAGGTCGACTTTTTCTATTTATCTGCTTCTGTAATGAACAAAAAGATTTTATTCAGGCGTGTATTTCCATTCATTCCGACGGAAGAGCGAAACGGAGGGCGATTGCACATGGTGACGGTAACCCGATCTTATCAGCCCCTATACATTTATTTGTTTTTTTAAAGCCATAAACTTGCCTAAACTAGGTTAATATTTTATTTACGTACGAGCAGACGTTTCCGCTGGTTTCACGTTCCTCAGAACCAGGAAAGGTCAAGTTGACCGCAATCTGCCTAACCAAACACCTCCATAACCAAACAGAGAAAATGCTAAACCAAAATTTCAATCACATTGAACACATAGTACCTCCTTTGCATATTCAACGCTTTCTATGAGTCTTCCACTGGATATGTGACGTGAAGACCAACCACACAGAGGTTACATGGGATCGTAATGTGCCCATCCGATCAGAATGACAGGCGGCTTATGTACTGCCCAATATCAAGCGTGTTAATGAGGCATTCCTCTCTGCAGTTCATTTCCTGATTCCTGGAATTAATCCAGAATATCTCGAGAGTTTTGCGCGCTTATGTTTTCGATTTCTGTGCAAGGATCGTAGCCCCTACTTAAAAGTCTTCCCTTTATGTCTCTGCGTCATGTGCGTTCCTAATGGAGTATCTTGTGTAGGTTTATCCGCTAGGTGTTCTTTTATACGAACACAGAGTGGTCTACCCGTTTCCTTAATGTATTCGTCCCCGTACACTATACAAAAGATCCGATAAATTAGACTGATATTATAGATAGATGGATAGACAAGAGGAAATTGACAAATGTTTCGAGTTGTTGAGTGGACAGTCAGAGTATATTAAGTTATATTACATGTTATATATTAAGTTCATCCGAGCGAAACCGAATGAAAACTGACTTCTATTTCTGAACCTGCAAGATAGCCGATCAGAAAACCGAGTGTGCACAGGAAAAGAGGAGGAGGAGTACTGGAACTACTACTAATTGGACTACTTGGACGGTCCGTCTTCACAAGTTTTGCAGACCCCAGCACATATGCCATTCGTTGCATTCTCTCGCAATGGTAGTCCATGCTGGTGGTCTTGTTCGAGCTTGGTAACGCTTGCGAGTCTCATACCGTGATCTGTAAAACAACTGTAGTACAGCTGATTAACTTTGTTTACGAACGCGACCGCTCAACGTGTAGATGGTCGTCCAAGGGGCGTTTGCATTCTCTTGGAGTCCACTCTACTGTTCTTTTTGCCCATCTGTCGTCTGTTCTTCTCATTATGTGACCGGCCCATCTATGTTTCGCTCTCGATGTATATACTTCTGGATCTCGAAGATGTGACAGATTTCGAAGATCAGAGCTTCGCATTCCGGCTAGATATTGAGAGTGCCGGTTATGTCTTAGAAGACATCGCTCAAGCGCTCTATGAGTAGTGCGCAGAATTCTTGACGTTATTGAAGTATCAACCCACGTATCTGCACCATAACAGAGCGCTGGGAGGACCGTAGAATCGAGATGAGCGCGGACTTTAGGGTTTTTTAGTTGGCTGGTGGCTTATTTGAGAGACCCGAATGCGACCCAAACTGCCCTTTTTCTTGTCTAGTTCCTGCTTCATGTTGTTTTCCATATTCATTGATCGCTCAAACGTACAAGGTGGTCTCTGCAATGAGAGGGCCATGCAATTCAATTTTTTCGCCTTCGCACCATGGGTTTTTCATGAATTTGTTTTCCATATTCATTGATCGCTCAAGGTAAACGTACAAGGTGGTCTCTGCAATGAGAGGGCCATGCAATTCAAATTTTTTCCCTTCGCACCATGGGTTTTTCATGAACTGGGTTTTCTTTCGATTTATGCGAAGTCCGATCTCTTTTCCCGCTTCGTTGAGCTCGTTGATCGTCATCTCTGCTTCGCTAGTACTTCTTGAGAAGATGACAATGTCGTCGGCAAAACGAAGGTTTGATAGGAATTTTCCATCGATACGTATCCCTTTTCCAACCTTCCCGTTTCTTAAACTAAATAAGTAGTGTGGTCCTGGAACTTAGCGAGGCAAATATCCATTTTAATGGCTATGAAACTGTAGCTCGGGATAGGTGTAGAGGAAAAGTCAAGTCCCCAAACGACAGTTGTAGCGAAAATCTGGTCCCGTTTGTCCTGCCCTTCATTTCATATGAAGTAAGTGCAGCTATAGAACGCTGCTTAAAAACGGTCGGTCTAGAGAATTCGGTAACTTTAATTGAAATGCCACCGAGTAATCTAAGACGCCAGCTAGTTCGAAACCGCCTATACGACCGTCTGTGTGCAACGCAAAATTGCATAACGGTAATTTTAAACAAAATACTCCACTAGATACGCATACGATGCAAAGAAATAACGGGGAAGGCTTTTAAGTAGGGGTTACGATGCTCGCACACAAATCAAAAATAGAAGCACGCAAAACTCTCGAGGCATACTGGATTAATTCCAAGAATCCGGAAATGAACCGCAAAGAGTGCCCCATAAGCAGGCGTGATATTGGGCAGTGCATAAGCCTGTTATTCTGACGGCGTGAGTGCATTACAATTCCATGGGAACTTTGTGCGGTTGTTCTCCACGTGACATATTCAATGGTGACACACATAAAGCGGTGAGTGTGCAAAGAGGCTATTCTGTGCTCAATTTGGTTGAAGTTTTTGTTTAGCAGCTTTTCTGCTTGTTTATGAAGGTGGGTAACTTTAATTGAAATGCCACCGAGTAATCTAAGACGCCAGCTAGTTCGAAACCGCCTATACGACCGTCTGTGTGCAACGCAAAATTGCATAACGGTAATTTTAAACAAAATACTCCACTAGATACGCATACGATGCAAAGAAATAACGGGGAAGGCTTTTAAGTAGGGGTTACGATGCTCGCACACAAATCAAAAATAGAAGCACGCAAAACTCTCGAGGCATACTGGATTAATTCCAAGAATCCGGAAATGAACCGCAAAGAGTGCCCCATAAGCAGGCGTGATATTGGGCAGTGCATAAGCCTGTTATTCTGACGGCGTGAGTGCATTACAATTCCATGGGAACTTTGTGCGGTTGTTCTCCACGTGACATATTCAATGGTGACACACATAAAGCGGTGAGTGTGCAAAGAGGCTATTCTGTGCTCAATTTGGTTGAAGTTTTTGTTTAGCAGCTTTTCTGCTTGTTTATGAAGGTGTTTGGCTTGGTAGATTGTGGTCAATTTGAGCTTTCCAGGCTCTGAGGAGGGTGAAATCAGCCGAAACGACAGCTTGTGCGTGAATAAGGAAGCAAAATAATACCGTGTGTTTTCTAAACAAGAATGTGAGGATTTATTCGATTTATACCAAGATTAATAGAAAGTCGGTCGTGGGAGTTAGCCTAAAACTCTCTGCACTATGAAGTAAGAGGGAAGATATCCGAAACTAATGCCTCCGATTAACGTTGGGACGGATTGGTACAGGTGTGTAACCACTCCGACATTCTCGTTTGGTATTAGTCACTAGCTTTTATAAAGCTCATCCTAATTGTTACTGCTCATTCTGGATGCGGAGGATCGATCCCTACGCCCCTGGCATAACAAGCCCCTTCCATCCATCCAGGGTCGACAAATTGAGACCACACTTGTCTGGGAGGATAGCAGCTCTGGCTCGATACATCGGCAGCCATTTGCGAGTTCTTTTAGAAGCCAGATGTATATTCAGTTACCTCCAACGGTGCTTAATGCAGTCGAATGAACGGCAATCCGTCAGGATTTAATCTATGCCAAGAGCTTTATCCCTTTTCCTTTTTGGTTATGAATAATATGTGTGCTTTTTCTTCTATCTTACCATCGTCCATCGCGTAAAAACATTACCCTCAGCAGTTTGAAGTGTTTTACAGCTTACGTCGAGTCTATTGTAAACTGCTTTCTCTTAATAACTCAAAAGACCGACTTTCTGTAAACCTCGGCAATCGATATATTTATTTATGTTTTTATGAGCTGATCTTGTTGAGCTCATACGAGGTTGATGTAGTTGTCATAAGTCCGACTTGTAATAGCGTCGACTCTGCCGAAGTCGAAATCGCCGAAACGTCAGAATCGAACTGCAAATGACGACAACTATACCCACCTCGCAACAGCTCAACCAGATGAGTTCATAAGAACGTACAAATAAATAATCCGTCTTCGATTAGTTATCGAATGGACATGCGTGCTTACCTGATACTTGAATAGCTCGTCCTCACTAGTTATGCAGGCACCAGCATAATCTCCAGTTTTCGGAAATTTCCTGGTTAAATTATTGTAGTTCCCTGGAATCCCGAGGTCAACCTGCCAAAGTCTGCTTCATTTCTTCACCACCACAGGCAATCGCAGCCCTTGTGGATCAGAGGCAGATTTGCCACCATACGACTTTGGCACCAGGACGGTGAAGGATCTTGGTATTGCTGTACATCGCAGCCCGACACCTAGGAACACAATTTCGAAGCCTCTATGAGGTGGTAAACCGTTGAGAGGATGTCCATGTCCCGTGGACATACATGGTGTGGTAAAAATGTTCGGAACCTACCGTGCTGATGGATACCGTAGTGTCCATATTGTTCACTTGCGCAGCATTTTACGGACAATATAGTGTTTTAGATGTTAATATACCATTTTGGGAACACATAAACTTTATTTAGTAAAAACTTTGTAAAAATAACTGTGGTTGACAAGATCAGTTTGGGAATATTTAGATTAAGAAATTGTTTAATGCTGAGTTTAATAGCGAAAGTAGTAAAGAATGGGATTGATTTCGACTCACTTGCTATAACTTTGCAGCAAGCGATCCATCTAATACGTCAGCCCGTCAGAAGGTCTCTGTGCAAAACATGATGCGAGTCTTCAGAGGCCGAGTGCCTCCTCTACCTCATGGTGCTTCTGGCCCTGGAAGTTCTAATCCTCCTATGACAAACTCGAGCTCTGTGCCTCTTGTTCCGACAAGTAATTGCTTGCCTTGTGTGCCACTCACTGAAAATCCTCCCACTTCCAATGGTGCTAATTCGGTTCCAGTCCAGCAGCTTCCGGTAAGATCTCAATTACTATTTCATAATCAGCCTAGAAAAATGGTTTTGCTTTCGAGGAGGATCTTCCAAAATTCGCTTATGAAAAGTAACTTCTTAAAACTTCTTGAAATTTTGTCCAAATTCCACGCATGAAGTTTATGCCGACAATGTCCTTCACCCTCTTGGTTCACGGGATGCAGCACCTTTGACCAGAGCTGCGTACAGTTGGATAACGTGAATTGCTTTGCTGATTACCTTTTGCGAAAACTGATTTTTTTGCAGAACCCATCAGAGGAAGACAGTTCGGATGGAAGTGAAGATCCAAGAGAACCAGAATTGAATTAGAGTGTTCCTATATTACTAAGTTATATCCTTATTGTTTCAGTTTTTTGTTGTTTTTTAAAGCATCTTCATAAATGGGTCGTACTGTACTGATTGTGGTACTTTTGTGATTCATAAGCTTTTTTCGAGTCGTGTAGTTTATCTACGGTGCATCTATGAAGTTGTTCTGAAGCGATGTTGTTAGATTTTCAAGTGGCTGACCAAAGAGTCTTGCGTGTATAGTGGTTTCATATCTGTTTGCCTAATATGTTGTGACCTTAAAATTGGAAACAACTTCATACTTAATTACGGCTGACGTATGAAGTTGTTCTTGGGAAAGAGGTTCTTAAGGATAGAGGTCTGTTTTGTCACAGTAACAGTTAGCAGCTTAACACAGTGATGACTGCCCTGACAACTAACGTTGAAGACGTGTCTCAGCTCGCAAGAAACTTTATCAGTTTAGATAAAGGCCATTTGAATGCGAACATTGTGGTCGACGAGAAGGAAGACTACAATTTTCTGGCATGTAGAGGGCTTCCTGACGTATAGGCTTGCATCGTTAGTGCGAAGGCGATTGAACAAGCCGATTTTTGTCTGTGTTGTGATGCTCTGAACGCTAACGTAGTAACGGCGGGCTTGCGTGAAGTTTTTTTTTTTACACGGATGGAAAATAGTGCGTATGGCGTAGTGGTCGGGGATGCTGTGCGACACGTGAGATCGATCCCTGTACCAGTGGCTCACCAAGCCTACCATCGCTCCTGGGTCGACAAATTGGTACCAGACTTGTCTGGGAGGATAGCAGCACTGGCTCGATACATCGGTAGGCCACCGCGAGTAATTGTAAAGGCCAGAATGAATTTAATCACCTACAACGATGCTCATTGATGGCGAAGGCATGGCACATCCGTCACGGACTGATCAGCCACGTGAACTCTATCCTTTGTGAAATATAACTTTAATGAAGCTGAGATATTTGCAAAACTCTGGACCGCAGGTGCCTATGGTGGGGAACGAACGCGCTATTGTCCTTTCCGGGGAGTAACGCGCTCACCACCACACCATGCGGGTCCTTCATTTCGCCTGTCTCTATCCTTTGTCTTTTATGATACGTTTCCACGTATGTGTACGGTCGTATAGGTCCCAGTACTTTTCCAGGCTCCTGAAAAATACTTCGTTTCAAGATTGAGAGAGATCTACCCCAAAAATGAATCGTACTTAAAATGGTTAGGTGATAGTATGAATCGAATCATGATGGAACATGGCATCTACGGCCAGTTATAGAACTACTTGCGTTGTAGATGTGTTGCCTACATTAACTTTCATGCCCAGACTTTTTCCCTTTAATTTCCACATCTTTCCATGTGGAGCCTTAACGTGTGCTGAGGAAACTGCTTTTTTGTCATACTTGTCTTTTCCTTTATAGAACCATCCCCATAAAGTTGTATTACTACCTAGTTTTTTTTTACGCTCTACAAAGACTCCTTGTATTTGACTACTGTAAGTTACTAGTTTATGAAGGTACAATCTGCGTTCGAACGGAGTAGAGATTTACTGTTTTTCTCTGTGAGCAAGTGCAAGGACGTTATTGCAGCACTTATTAGGTCACAATAGCTGATGTTTTTCGGTGCTTTTGCCTTTTTTATATCTTCGAAGAGTTAAAACGAAATGGAATTTACTAAGGCCAAAATTTTTGCAACTTCAGAAGGTAAAGCCTGAGTTCATAAATTCTTTTCTTGCAGGGGACACAACGGTGGGTGTGTAAAAGAAGCTGTTTATTGTTACAAACGGTTACACAGTAACTGGCGTCCTACAGTGTTCAGTGGCATTTCAATCACTACTACATATTTCTCTAAATCGGTCCTTTTCATACAACTTTTGTTTCTCAGATTTTTTTTTTCACATTACCCGTCATCATATCTACTGTGCTGATCCCAGCATGGTCATGCGAAAAATAGCTGTACTTATCCCGCTGTGGGCGCGTGTGGCGCAGTGGTTGGAGGCGCCACTGCGACGCGCACGTGGAATGCGCCCATAGCCCACCAAGCTTTCCATCCCTCCGGGGTCGGCAAACTGGTACCAAACTTGTCTGGGAGGATAGCAGCACTGGCTCGATATATCGGGAGGCCACCGCGAGTCATTGTAAAGGCCGGATATGCATTCAGTCACCTCCAACGATACTTAATGAAGTCGAATGCATGGCGCATCCCTCAGGTATTGATCAACGTCGAGAGCTTTGTCCTTTACTTGTCCCGTTGGAAATGAGGTGTAAGAGAAACGTGGCATTATTCTCACCAGGATTACCGTTTTGTGGTCTGATTTTTCTTCTAATCTGTCTCGAACAGGTAGGTCAGTAGGTTTCGTAGCCATTTGAAATGGTTATTTGCCGAGCCAATTTCAGGGATTCCACTTTGTGCCCTCTGCCTGTGCACACACTCGTGGCTGTTCCAAACATCGTTTTTCATAAGCGCGCTTCTGGTGTGTGGGCGGTAAATGGGTAGTGAACCAGTATATTTCTATTACTTGACTTTCTATACCACTTCGTGATGTAGCCGTTTTCAGTCAGGTTAATTTGTAATATAGAGTTTAATCGAGTTAGAATTTTAAAAGCTGATGAATATTGTTTTTGTTGTGGGGTCCATTTCTCTCTTGAGCTTTTCATTCCTGTTTCTATAAAATTATAAAATTATAAATGAAAACAAAAATGAAATTATAAAATAAAAATGAATCCGTCGAAACAAAACGTTATCCAATGCGCTTCCAATATGCAGACCTCGGAGTGATTCAGAATTTGGTTAGCCTAAGAAGAGAATTAAAAATTGCTCTTCTGTAATATCATTCTTTTCCAGATCTGTGTAAAATTATCGCATACTTTTTTACTAGACACTTTGATGCATAATCCTATCAAGGGAGAAGATAGCGTGGCTGTAGTAATTCTATATATTATGAGCAAAACGATAGCTCAACCCTGCAGCGGCCACACCGAGCCTCTCCACCTCATCGGAACGCGATCGGGAAATTGCTAAGAAGCTTGTCTGAGATCAGCCCGCCCCTTTCAATCCGCAAAAGCTGTCAGCTACATGAAATAGTGATCACGGAAGGTTGCAGCTCGTCTTTCCTCAGATTCCAACGTGCCCATCACTAAACGACATTCACAAAGACAATGATAATCTTCAAGCAGCAGCTGGGTCCACATGGAAAATCTGTGCACATTCGTCGATGACGGATGCGGGAAAACTAACTAATCGTAGGAAGTGATGGGATTCGCGCAACATCTGTTGTGACGAACCGTGTGAAGTAAAAACGAATAAAAAGTCCTTACTAAAGGTAAAAAGAAGGTCCGAGCTCTGATCATTCTCTATGAATGCACTGTGTATTTAACTCCACCGTAAATATAATTGAATGAACACTTAACCTATACAATAAGGCGATAGTAAATTGTCGATCTCGAAGGGTTGGCTGGTTTGGAATCGTTGTTCGAGAGATCGAACAACCTCATGTAGCGTTGGAGGGCACTAGCGATTGCGTATACCAGTTCTCAGTTGATCATGGATCCACTTTGTTACTAGATACTATGATTGGTGTTAAAGTGGATCGAGTTGGTCCAAGAAAAGAAGGATGTAGAATAGCGATGCACTGGAGAATATTAAATGAACTCAGTTGATTTGTAAGAAAAGCTTCACACTTGACATCTTGCAGATTCAAGGAGTGCGGATGAAAGCACTTATACGTGTAGAACGATGAAAGATAAGAAATAATGCATTTACTGTTGATCACTTCGTTAGATTTTTTAACTCTAGGTGATATAGCACTTTGATAGCCTGAGGTGTGGCATTTAACCAATCACTACGTGTTTATTGCTAGGCTGCACTGCATTGCACACATGATCTGGTAGTGGTAATATCGAGTAAACGATCATTACTATGGCTTGTTATGATTACAATAAGATATAATACTCGCGAATATTAATGTTCATCTCCGGCAATCAGCACAGCTGAGAATGACATTCATCTCCTGATTAGATGGCTAGGCTTCGGTTCGACGATGTGAAAGATTACCTGCATCTCTGGCAGTCTTTCAGATCTTGGATCATTGTAAAGCTCACATACCGTGAAACTCACTGTATCAGCATAGAAAGCCTTGTGTGCAGTTTCTCTTTAAAATAAGAACTCAACAGTAACTTTAGCAGAATATGCGAGTTAATGTTAGACGAGAACTGAATTGATTGGAAACCTTGATAATATTCTGCATACAAACAATGTCGATGAAGAGAAGTCGCATAAAAAAGCGTAGAATCTTCTCATATATTTCAGCGTGCTGTATTTATTCATAATTTATGTGATGAAATCAGGTATATTGTGATACAATTAGGTGACTGTCATAAAGCCGAAGTCGAGTAGAACTAGGCTTTCTGCTCATCACAGCTAGTAAGACGTTAGCCTACTTGGTTGTTGGTTGTGATAAGGAAATACACAAACAATCTTTTCTTCAGTGCAGCTTTAGAGCAATAAACACTTGCCCTTCTAAAGTCGGCAAAATTACTGGACTTATTTCGAGAAAGCTCATTCGGCTCCACAAGGTCGGCGGGTGCGTGCGATGTAGGTTTGAGAGCGCTCTAGAAACGCCGTCTGTGGGTTCTGCAGAAAATCACACTTTACCAACATTCAGTGACATTCATGAAGTAAGCTGAGTACTTTAGTTGCGGCGGGAACCCATGTACAAAGTGAATGCCTTCGTTGAACAGAATGTTCATCTGAATGTGACTGAAAGCTGATAGACAACCTACTCCTCAAAATAACGAATGGTCTATCATTTCTTAGTCACATTCACATGAACTTTCTCCACTAGCTATGCTATCGCTATCTGATGAACCTTTATATTGAAGAAGATTCTTGTATACCGTCTTATCTGATGTACTTCATCGCATCTACCATGTCGTACATCGAAACAGCTCTATCAGATTGCACTAACTGAAAAACATTCTAGAAACCTCTTGTGAGCACTAACTCTTCTAAAAGCTAACACCGTGATTTCGATCGCAGCCTCACCTTAACTGGACTCAATGTCGATTTGAACTCCCCTTATCAATCCCGTTGACGGGTGATTGCTGATGGCTGTGATCGATAGAGGTATCTGAGAGACAAGCGAATTGATGAACCTGCATGGTGCGGTGGTGAACGTGTTAGCTACCGGAAAAGGTAATAGCGTGTTCGATCCCTACCGCAGACACCTGTCGCCCAGAGCCCAGATTTGCAAATATCCAAGTATCATCGTGGTTGATTTCGCATAATAGACTATATTATTTTGACTAATTGATCATTCTTTGGGCTAACAAACCCATAGCTGAGTTACTAAAATATATTTTGGTGCATCAGCCACACTATACTTCTAGTTTATCGGTTGTTGCAATAATTTCTTCCTTCGAACGACTAAAATATGACGGAGACAAGAAAACGAAGAAGGAAAGGCAGGAATCGGCAAAAATATGACAACGATAGACCACAAATGTCATCACTTATTCGAAAACAGCGCAATATATTACAGCAAAATATAGTGGAAACAAAAAGAGCTATCGTCCGGAGGCTTGATTCGAGTAGGGGTCACTCTCCATTACATCCAACACCAGCTGATTATAAATCAATCAAGGATGTATCACATAACACAGCAGGCGCTTTTTAAACGCCGATCAGCCGTACTACGATCACACAGCAACGTAAATCTCTAGACCTCCCACCCATAACTCAAGCTCCTTGAGTCGGTTTTCATCCTTTTTCCCAACAAGAGACTCCCATAGCTCTACAATCGTCTTCAGTGTCGATGAACATTGGAATCACGAGCACTTTCCATTGTTCGTGTCTGAATCCCGACTGAATTCGAGTAGATGCGGTTGGTTAAAAGTCTTACATTGCAGATGAACTTCATTTGATAATCAGTCGCCGAGAAAATATTCCAGGTCTTGAGTGACTCAATTGTTGGACTTTTCCCAAGATCACTTCTGAATAATTGTGTATGTAGATGAAAACCACCAGACAAACACACTACTTTATTTACTGAATATCATGTGCTCTTCTAAGAATTCGAAGAATACCGACTTGTAAGTGATGAATCTCTGATAATAAACTGTATCGTATGAATTGTACTTGCACTTTGGAGTTATGTAAATTTGGCTTGTTACAATGTTCCCGATCGAATCGCTTTCATAAATTGTTGCATTCGCTACTACCACAAGCATCACTGCTTTCCCTGAAATGCAGCGACGCTCCCTTCGGCTCACAAATGCTAACAACTGGCTGTGGTGGGCACCTGAGAAGTAGCCACTATTTTAGGATTCCAAAGAAAGCCGCACACGATCATCGTTTCAAAATGTCGGTAAGAAGCACAGACTGATGCTTAAGCCAAATCTGAATCCATGTATGAACCCTATCATCCATATGGTTGATTCTGTGGAAGAAAACGAAGGGGAAATGCAAGTATCGTAACCCCTACAACACCGGCAAGAAGACCATGAAAAGATATGTGAAAATGAGATTCAATAAAGTAGACAATCTACGTCAAGTTAAGGTGAAGCTTTGACCATACCAGGGATGACTGAGGACTTCCATTATTAAAACTCCGCCCATTACGGAAGGAATGTAAGCAGTGTCGTCAGTCGTCCTTCAGTTTGAGCGAATAGTCCTTGCACAGTCTCCATATTTTCATTGGTCTTGTTCTACATAGGAGGATTCGATTGCTCAGTTCTCACTAATATAACGTGTGTTGAACTCAGTTGTACGTCATGTCTTTTCAGCTCCAATAACTGATGTCTTCGATATTCCTTACTTCTTGTTACACTTGTTAATATCGTTATCATGTAATTGTTATACCAGTTTATTGTCGCAAAAGTTTAATCTTCCAGGTTTCAGGCACAGGATGTGAATCTAACAAAGACCCCCGTAGCAAATAATTGGCAAAAATAAGCAGAAACACGTGAGCGGCCTTCATCGTGTCGCACTTCATTCAAAGGAGCAGACCAATCTCCAGCGCTTAAATTCAGAACTCGACTTCGCGGGTTTATCTAGCAGCTGTAGCCCACCGTTTTGTTGCAGTACCTTAACGCAGCATTCACTATGTCTCAACTCTCACTACCGGTTCATCGAACGTGAGAGGGTAGCATTACATTATATATATATATAGTTATGCATTCGGCTTCATCAAGGATATTAGAGATGCTTGAATGCATACTTAGCCTATGCAACCACTTGCAGAGGCTTGATGACGCATCAGTTTAGTGCTCCTACGTTCCTGAATAAGTCTCACACAAATTTGGTCTGGAAGGATGGAGGGCTTGGTGACCTCGGAACCAAGGATTGAACCAAAGACCACTAATCTACTGCAGTGTGCCTGTAACTACTGTGGTTCATGTGTTCTCCAGTGGTCAATGATATTCAGTGACTCATGACGATAGACTGAGTTTACACGAATCAATCGCTTTTCGGCAATAGTTTACGGCTAGGCAATAAACAAAATTATCTAGCAATACTATGTGCTAAGCAGCTGTAGTGAATAATTGCAACAAAACGACAACACCAACGAACGACGACCACCCCCTATAGCGACTTCAACTGGTCTCATAGCGATTTGCACGATATCTTGTCCACTTGTGAAGCATCATTTATCCTCTAACGATGATGCTTTATCGTCTCCTTTGTTCGGCTGGTATAATTCGGCTGTTATGATCATATGTTCTAGTAAAGACCTTTCCTCCTTTCTTCTACTTTTCCTGTAGCTCAATTACCGTTTAAAAGCTCTTCGCTAAAACAGACCCCACTCACTTAGTATTCCATGGCTTATATTACACAAGTTTTTAGTCTTTAAATCTTTACTAGTATGATATCAGTGAGCTCCAAGCTTTTGAAATTCGTCTAGGCATTAAATATCACAGTCTTATCGTGACATTTAAGAGCAGCTGCACGGCGGTGGCGTAGAAAAACTCGAGGCGTAGTGACACATCCAGTTTTTGCTTTACCAATGAGACATTCTGAAACTTGGATGCTGGCTTGTGTTCGAACACTGAACTCCACTCATCCTATGCTTCTTTTGAGACATTTAGTGCTTGGGGACCAATTTCGGTTCAATTTGAGGTCCTCGGGACCGCACTTTTTAACTCACGCATTATTTCTATTGTGATGCGTGTTACCTAGCACACCACTGAACTCCACTATTTTTCATATCGTACTTCTACTTTCTTTAGTCTCCCACATCGCAGTAAGTGCAATAAATGATTTTTGCCCATCTTATCTGCATGTATAATTAAACTTTCTATTTTTTCTCTTAACTATTGATTCACCTATCTAACTTTCATGAAGTCTAATAGATTCTCATTCGCCGTATTACTTCACACGGCGGTTAGATTTTGTGAGATTAGCCAACTAAGTGAAAAGACAATGCTTAACCACAATGATGCTGGCTTATTTGCAAAGCTTGGACTTCAGTTTCACTCAGCAGTCTTTTCTCCGCTTACGGTGCCGCCAGCAATCATTTTTCAGTGGGAATAATCAATGGAGCATAAATCTGCATTAAATTCAGTTACGCTGAGTTGGCACTCGAAATCACGATGTGTAGCTTTTATCTGCTGCCCATTATTTTTTTTCACGGCTGGGTACTATGTGAAATGTAACTACAATGAACCCCACAGTATGGCACCATTAGGGTGAACAGAATGACTGAGAGAAAGGCAGAATGATAACCTCGGCGGTGCCGTGAGTAAGGCGTGAGCCCCCAGAAAGGATAATCGCCAGCTCAATCTGGCCTAGAGGCCACGTTTTGCAAATGTCTCAGCATCATTGTAAATGAGAACATCCGAGAAAGGAAAGTTGAACACTAGAAAATCATACATTGTTTAAGCTTGAAGACTGTAGTATCGTTGCTCATCTTGTTGTTCAATTCCGATCAATCGTTACCTCTAACGTTGCCTACATTACAATTAAGCGTTAGTAACGAAACTTTTACAGTGCTCGCTGATTCAGCCACGATGTCTTTGCTGCAATCGCTGCTGTCGAGAACATTCTGAATGTGTCTCACTTATATCACCTGTGATTCTGTTAGTCAGCGACGAACTTGACTGAAATATGCATTGGCTCCGGTAGCTCATCAGGAAGGATCAATGGCTTTCACTCACCATAGGAATACGAACAGTTTCAATTCTTTGGGTCAAAGGCATCTCTTTTAATGTTTTTAGCTAGAATAAAGCCAACGGTATCTCACAGGATTCAGCATGGCTCGGGCTCCACTCTGAGTGGACATATGAGCATAAATAGCTCTCTGTTCTTGGACCTCACTATTCATGGAAGTAAAAAGCCCTTTCTCCAGCAGCATTAGCTTCGAAGATCTGGTTAAATAATTTGAATTTTAACTTTAGCAACTATTATTTGGAAACAGAACGAGTCCATATTCATAGGTACATTTTTCACAAATGTTGAAAACCCAAATCACCCAAAAAATGGGATTGCTTGGGTTTTTTTAAATCTTATATGATCCTTCTTCATATCTACTGCACGGATCCCACCGCTTCTCGCATTCGATTCGTTTTCCTCGCATTTATCGTCCACAAATGTCTTCAAACATTTTACCTGTTGTTTCGGTTGCTGCTTGAGGATTTCGACATCTTTGTGAATGTTGTAGAATTCTGGTCCAGTCGATTCTCCTTGCAGTGCTCGGGATACTCGATAGCTCCATGTTGACTGGAGCAGAGCATTGGAAATGGGCTGGAACTAACGCCTGTGTTTCCTGACCGAGCGCATTATTATAGCGAACCACTACGCTAACGTCCTACCTCGCTGCTTCGATCACTAGGATAATATATACTTCATTTCAACACGTTGCTAATATCTTCGTCTTTTCCTTTGTTTTGGACGAAAATCGATGTTGTTTTTTGCCATCGTAAAAGTTAAGGAGTGGAGAGAACTCACTTTTAGAATTGTCATCGGCTTCTGTAGGAATTAAAATACACGTAATGGGTTAAATCTCTGGAAAATGGGATATGTTTGTTAAACTACTCGAGATGACTGTTGATGCTTAAAAATACTATGGCGCATATCTCATTTCACCTATGACCTCGTTAATAACCAAATAACTAGGACGACTACACTAAATTCTATGTTTGTTCTCAGAGAGTATCGTAGCCACAAAGAGACGACAAGTGCACCACACTTTTGGTTCAATGCTTTTTTCACTCTTTTTATCAAGAAGGCAACCACCGAAAGTTCGTTGCACTTTGTCATCGCATAGGTTTATTCTCGGCTAGACTTCCGGAGAAAAAAAAATAAAAAGGATAAAGCTCTGGGCATTGATCAATCTCTTGAGGGATGCACCATTAATTCGACTTCATTAAGCATCTGGAGGTGACTTAATGCATATCTGGCTCGCGGCGGCTTACCGATATATCGAGCCAGTGCTTCTATTCTCCCAGGCAAGTCTGGTACCGATTCGCTGGTCTCGGAGAGATAGAGGGCTTGGCTAGCCGCAGACGGAGGGGATCGACCCCATGTGCGTACTGAAGGCCCCTCCGACCACTGCGCCATAGGCGCCACATGACTTCCAGATAAAGGAGTTAATTTATTCTCATCTGGTAGGTACTGTTGGTTGCTAAACTCTTGATGTAAGTCGCGTTCGACGCTCAGGAAACTATGCAAGTGCAATGAGGCAGTAAACCACGGTATAGAAGAGGAAGGATAACGCTTTTGACATGTATCAATCCCTGAAGGATGGACCGTGCATTCGACTTCTTCAGTCATCGTTAGAGGTGAATCGGATCACATCTGGACTTATGATGAGTTGCCGATGTGTCAGGTCAGAGTTGCTATCGTCGCAGACAAGTCAGGTACCAATTTGACGCAACCGGAGGGAGCCAGACGCCCTGAATGGAAACGAAAACTACGTGAGTATTGTAGGGCACCGTGAGTATTGTAGGGCATTGCAGGGCAATATTGTATGGCATTAAGCACTGCTATACACGAGCCACTACTATACAGTAGAAGTATCACCTGTCGATCCGTTGATCTTCGAGCGACTCAAGTGAGCGCCTCTAAACCTTGCCCTTCTCGCTGTCGTGAGCAAGAGTAGCCCACTGGGTTCTGCTCGTTCTAGAGTTTCGTTGCGTGTCATATCTTTCATCCAGAATTTTCGCGAAGATCTCTAATCATCGTCTGGGTGGTCCACCTGCTCTTGGTTAGTGATCCGAAGGAATACACTTGCTAATGGCTCTTCTCAACTGGTTGTCATTCAGAAACATTACTTGTACGGTCCACATTATCTTCCACAATTTGCCATGTAGATATTGAAATAGGATATGAGATATGGTGGTAGTGGTGAAGAAAAGGCAAGGCGATGAGGAAGTCAATCCTCCGCAAATTCGTTCACCTCTCAGCAGTACGGTGGCCTTCCTCGGTTCCCATCATCATGACCTCTCGTCGTCATCTACTCGTCACTCATCTGACCCCGTGCTTTATTGTTCCCGCCACTCGTCGCCCTTCGGAGAGGTGCATATTGATCGACGATGATGACGAGGTGCCGACCTTCGTTCTCTCATCAGGAGCCGTTCTTACTAGGCTTCTTCAAAATTTCGTTCTCATCAATTCTTCATCTAATTGCTCGTATTGTTTGATGATCATCGTTCGTTGTTTTGCAAAATGAGAAGCAGAAGATGGTCATCTAGGTGATTCACATGACATGTGTGCTTAGAAAATGGAGTCTATAACGTCTCTTTACCAGTATTTTGAAAAAGAACATGGTCCAGTGCTGCATGTGCCATTCTAAAAAGTATCCCTCGCTACTGTTGCTATTCACTCGTCGTCTCTTCTGAGATGTTCTCTTACAAATAAATCTTTCATGATGATAAAAAATCTCACTAAATCAGTAGAAAATCAATATTGTATTATCTTTTCGAATTTAGAAGAAAGAGAATTAGTTTGATATCAACAAGTTTATATTCATTCAAATAATAGGTGAAAACCACTAGGATTGGATCGAACATCCAAACTTCTCTTACTTTCTCTCCTACTTACTCTTACTTATTTCCCTCTTACGGTTCTAGAAAGTTATTGAATATAAATATTACTAAAACATATTTGTTGCAGTAAGCATATAATAATGACATTAATACATCGATATGCAATAATATTAACAATATTTATTGTAAAATTATGGTTTATCGACTCGGATCGTCGGCTCTGATGAAGCTGAAGACGTCGAAACGTTAGCCGAATAAAAGTTGCTTGTCAACCTCGTGCAAGCTTATCAAATGAATATGTATCGATTCGTATAACCGTAATTAAAGGAAAGTCCGTATCTGTTATGTCTAGCAGGATCATCAAACCCATGAATGAATTCTAAAATTCTATTCGGAAACCTGTCTAAAGATAAATTAGGACACTTATAACTTTGACGTTTGGCTG
>MQTX01000135.1:125437-172044 GCA_009735665.1 Angiostrongylus cantonensis
TGCTCGAGGACCATAGAAAGGGAAACTGAAACAGACAATAGGAACTCAGCTGAAGATTCACTGAGTCACATCAGCGCGTCACATATAATTTATCCCCCGGGTTAAATGATATATTACAGGTTTCAAGCAGGTTATTTTACAAATTAGTTTTAAAAGACGAAATGAGTTCATTTTTGTGCGGCAATGATAAATAATTCATTAAGCATCCGTGTAATTTCGTAGTGAATTATTCATAAAGTCACTGCGCTCAAATCGACTTGGTAAACAACAGGCCATCAGATCAGCTAAACGATTTGGAGACGATGAAATTTATATGACGTGAACAGCAGCTGTTTCTTATGACAACTTAAAAAACAGCTTTTTTTCTCACACAAAGGTGAAACATCAAGATGTGGGCTAAAAACTGAACGTACAGTCTTTGGTATGAGAACTCGTCCACCGTTGTTGGAATCGTAAGTGAATTCTGGAAGAAGCGCAACATTTTTCAGTGACAACTATGTGAGAGAAGTGCCAGTAAATTGGAGTAGTACGGTAACGAAATAGCAGAACTCTGGTCTCGTTTGCACTAAGTTCCCGATTAAACACTCAAATGTTGGTAGTGGAGTTTAAAAGGAATAGGTCCGAAAAGGACGGGAATCTATACTGTTATGTGAACTATTATTGCTTTTAGTGTTACGTAAGGCAATTCCAGTAGCTTATAGCATGCTTTCTTTCCCTTGTTTTTTCTCGCTGTAGGATGACCTTGCTCTCCCTTTTTTCCAGGAACTGTAGCAGTCGATATAGCCTGCAATTAGGTTTCTAGGTTTTCCAGGAAGTGAAACTCGCAATCAAGTCACAGTTCGGAGCGGAATTTCGACGATTTTCAATAGTCGTTGGAGCTGGAAAGCCGTTACCGTCGTACGATGAGTTCGTCGCTGGTGTTCAGGTTGGTTTCTAGCTGCATCCAAAACTCTACAAGTTTTTAGGTACGGTTTGCGGCACTAATTCGATTTTTAGTCAGCATCTTCTTTCACAGAGTTCATTCTGGGCATCTATAAAAAGTTCTTTTGCAGACATTAATATGCCTGAAGTAAATGGACGTAGTTATCGTGTTGCTTCTCAATTTCGCTCTTTATTTTATTCTTATGTCATTTTCTTCGTTTGTTTTCTTGTTTTTTATCGTTCATATCACATGTCAGTACCAGTAACGTAACTTGACTTAATTGAACTGGATACAATTTATTAATGTATAGGAATATTCATACATTTGTAGAAAGCCGCTTGGCGTTGGTGTATAGGATGGTTCTGTACAATGTTCTTAAGATCATTCCAAAAATCTCATGTAAGGTTAATGATAAGACAAGATAATGGTTCTGTGCAGTCTTTTCGGGCACGTGTTGCGCAGTGGTTTGCAGCGCCCTACAACAAACGTTGTCTTTAGTTTGATCTCGCGCCTTAGACGAATTCGGGTTAAGCAAACTCATCTGGTACTTTATTCATGATTGGACCTCGTCCTGACCTTGATGGGAGGTGGAGGCGATAATGGGTAATGGGCTAGGTGGGGTGAGGTCTATTCATCATCGTTTGAGCTTATCCAATTCATGTGAACGAAGAACAAGCCGTGGTACCATTCCGTTGCTTATTTCTCATTCGTAAAATGTGCAAAAATCGGAAGAAAAACGAATGGAACCAATCTTATTTTTAGTTCGCGAGAGAAGTTCAATACAACGTTAACGTTGAAAATCTGTTATATATATATATATATATCTACGGAGACAAAAATTGCTAAGGATTATCGGTTTTGAGAAAGATGACGAGGTCGATTCGTTAGCCCAATAAAGTTTGTACAAATATATTGATTATTCACTTAGAGGTTAAGTGAAAGTCGGTTTAGTTAATTAGAAAAGCATTAGCTTGGTGCATCGGCATACCGTGCACTCGTGCACGCAAGTTGCTATATAGACCAAATATGGATTTAGTAACGTTTAACGATGCTTGACGATATAGAAGTATTCCTTTCTTCTTGACGATTTCTTCGCGCCCAGATACAAGAAAGAGTTCTGCGCTAAGTTAGATAGCGTTTCATTTCCCAATTCTTACCGTTTTCACATTGTTTCCCTTGCTTTACATTTTCTCAGCTAGTTTTTAGCCTAGTGGTGCCATCAGCATTCACCCATCAACGGGAATGATTTGGGGAGCACAAATCGCCATTGAACCCAGTTAATGCATAAAAACTAATTCGGGCTGATGGTACCGTTAGGCTAAAAACCGGCTGAGTGGAAAGTAAAGCGAGTGTGCAGTGGGTATGACGTGAGCCTCCGGAAAGGATAATCGCAGGTTTGAATCTATCCTGGGGTCTGAGCTTTGCAAATATCTCAGCATCACAGTGGTTGAATTTCACAAATCCTATCATCGGCAAATATTAGACAATGAACAAAAAGTGAGGCATTGTAGTTTTGTATAGTCGTTTCTGCAAACTGTGGTCAGGTATTGTTTTGCAACAAAATTGCTCCCATTTTATAGAAAAATTCAGAATTGCAAAGATTGCAAACGTTACCTCAGTGCATTCTGTCATCCTGTTGGCAGTTCTATGTTTGCAAAACTCTGGACCGCAGGTGTCTATGGTGGGGAACGAACGCGCTACTCCCCGGAAAGGACAATAACGCGTTCGTTCCCCACCATAGACACCTGCGGTCCAGAGTTTTGCAAATATCTCAGCATCGTTATAGTTATATTTCGCATTATAACCTGCCATTAAAAATAGTAGGCAGTAAATAAAACTGTTAAGTTCTATGTTTAATGGTTTAGCCAAAATTGACGGATGTTATAGTTACAGTGATTATATCTAGCGAAGTTGATAAAATTGTCATAAACATTCGATTTCGTGCTGGTTTGGTTCCAGAGAAAGTTTCGGTGTTTCATCTAGTCCACCTTCCGCTACGTTTTCCTACCTCTTGTTGTGCCAACTACGTTTTCCGCTGTTTGCCAGAAATAACTCTTTTCTCTTCAGTCAAGTCCACCCGTATGAGCTCTACAGACGGTTATCAATGAACCTTAGTGAGATCAGAAAACGAGTCTCAGATGAGGCTCTAAGTCACATGTGATAGTGAGGCATATCTACTTTCTTCTCATTTTTGGATGCTTGAACTTCATCGAAAATGCCTCAAGGGTTTTGCGTGGTATAACATCTTAAAGGTAATAGAAATTATACACATCGATTTGTTCTGAATCATAATAAGTGGTAGACAAAAAAAAAAAAGAACTTCTTGGACAGAATTCTAGCGTGTTGCGATTTTCTTCTGTATTTGGTATTTACTTATTTCGCGTTCTAAATCAGCATAATTACAAGTACCAACGTTTGCTATAATCCGGTGCAAATCTATATATATATAGTTTCAATTATCGCCAAAGTGGGGTGCTAATGTGAAAGCTCGATTTTGGATTATTAGTCAAGTAAAAGCTTTTATGAAGGTGTATTGAAATGATAATACGTTAGATGAAATAATATAGAATATATCACTTCTCCTCCCAATGGTTTACAGCCTCATCGTGGCTGATAGGTGTTCCCAGGTGTCGGGCTGCGATGTACAGCGGGAGTAAAAAGCCCAGCTAAGAGCAAACCAATACCAGGGATCCACCACCGTCCTGGCACCAAGCTAGTCGAATGGTGGCAAATGTCCCTCTGGTCCACAAGGACAACGACTGCTCGTCGTGGTGACGACCTGGGTCAGGCTGAACTCAGGATCCAGGGAACCACAATGGCTAAACCAGAAAATCTCCGAAAAATGGGGGTTATGCTGGGACTAGCACAATCAGTGAGGGCCGACCAACCAAGTTTTTAAATAATTATCAGTTCTTAAGATTGGAATTTTAAATGGCCGTCGGTCGATTCGATCAATAGGCGTAGTGCATTCTATCGATTTATTTGTAATGGGTAGTTGCCAAGTTGTAGACATTTTACTGACAGTGGTCATTCATAGTCCCCAATGCAATTTCATATGTTGACGTTTCAAGAAAAAAAGGGGAGAAAAAATGCAGATCGGTGCGAAAAATTCGAATCGGATTACGGTACTCTTCTAGAAGGTTGTTGCGTGTGCCACAAAGACCTTTACAGTATTTCTTTTCGAAATGACTGGAGTGAATGGAAAAAGTAATGAAGAAGAAAAAGAATCTCTGTCTTTTTTTACATTTGTTACGTTGAGATGTCATCGACGATCTCAGCGAAAAGAGTAACGAAAATGTGATCGATACATTGAAAGCCTCTTTAAGTACATGTTTCTATTCCGCACACCGTCAACAATAGTGCTCGAATTTTCGACTTCGTACCTGTCCTTTTTCTTTCCTTCTAATACCTTGTTTCTCCTTCGCTTTAAGCATCATTATGAAGAATATTAATGTTTCATCTTGCAATGGGTAACACGTGAGCTCTTAGAAAAGGTAGTCGCGTGTTCGAATCTGGCATGGAGTTGCTGTTTGGTAGATATTTCAGGATCATTGGAGTTATTTTGGCGCTAATGTGCCAAAATATGAGCTATGTTCAGTTAATAATCACTGTTCTGTCTGTGAGCAAACACAACGGTGTTATTGTACTATTCATCAATAGTGGCTAAAGCTTCGGCAAATTTTTCTTTTTTTTTTGAGCATGGAAAGGTTAATTTAATTGCAGCTTAGTCACCCAAACACCCTATAACCTCGACGGAAAAAATCGCAATATCTATATCTAAATCTCTTTGGAAACAAAACAGCTTCTTCACACACTCATCACTGAGTTTTCCACTGAATCTCCACATGGAGACCAACTACATTGATTTCACATACGCGGGTAATGCGTTCTTCCATTTTGGGCTCTTGGGATTTGTCCAAAATGCTTCGAATGTTTAGGGATGTAAATTTTTCGATTCCTATGTGAGGATGGTAGTTTCTACTTAGAAATCGTCTCCTTTATGTCTTTGTCTCCTATGCGCGCGTTGTGATGTCCTTCTAAACGGACTCAGATGCCAGCGTATTCGTTCCCACGTGCTTTACAATCACCATCTCTACCGTTAAGGTATATTATGCAAGTTTGCGTTTTGCACAAGCGGTCATATAGGCGGTGACGAAACAGCTGGCGTCTGAAAGTGTCCTTTGTATTTCAATCACTGTTACCGAATTCTCTAGACCGGCCCTTCTTAAGCAACGTTTTCTAGCTGCAATTATTAGGCTTGAGATGAAGGGCAGGATAAACGGGACCTTATTATCGCTAGAGTTATCGTTTGGGGATTGGGTTGTCCTCTACACCTGTCCTAACGAGACACAGTTTCGTAGCCATTGGAAGTGGCTACTTGCCGCTTCAGTTTTGAGGATACTTCATTCTGACCATTTCCTGTGTACACATTAACGGCTCTTCGAAACATGTTTTTCGCAATCGCCGTTTTTTGAAAGGGGTGAGAGGAGAGATAGTGAGCTAATATGTTCCTACTATTCAGCTTTCGGTATTACTTGGTGATATAGCTCTTTTTGGGTAGGTTATTATGAACGTTCAAAAATAGAAGGCAGTTTTCTCTCCCATGAAATCTACGTGCTGCGGATGTTCGTTCAATAACTCGAAACATTTGTCCATCTCCTCTACAGTGGTGCAAATAACAAAGCAATCATCTATTTATCAACAGTACAGTAATGGACAGATCGACTACTGGTGTTTCCAATCTAGACATAAACGTAGTGCCAAGGCTAGGTTCATTTAGGAGGCCATGGACTGCTGTATCAAGGGACCATGCATGTTTACTGCTCGTTCGTGTTGCATAAAGAGTTCAAGGATGACGGAGTGTTTCGACACGTTTGTATAAAGGCAATGACGTCAAGTGACCCCGTCACGTAACCGCTGGTAGGACGCGCGTTATTACATATGCATAGTCTATACAGCGCCATTGAAAAAAAATCGTTCCGGATTCTCTTTTCTGTAGTATTCATCAAAATCAGAGTATATCGAACAAATCAGAACAGAACAGAATGTGGATCTTGTTAAATTGTACATATATCGTCGGAATCCTTCCATAGATGGCTTTACAACGCTCCATTCTCATTACCACAAGTAGCTGCTGGCCACAGTTGATTGAAATGAGCTCTTCCCAGACAATTCTGCTACGACTTTGGCCCAACCGGCGGGATGGGTGCTAGCTTAACATCGCTCGAGATCAAATCGGTGTCTGTATTTGTATTGTACAGAATTTGTAACCAGTGCGCCTCTTGTGCTGCACGGTTGTAAAAAAAAGGATAAAGTTCTCGGCGTTGATCAATCCCTGAGGGATGCTCCATGCATTGGACTTCATTAAATATCGTTGGAGGTGATTGAATGCATATCTGTCCTTTACAATGACTCGCAGTGGCCAGCTGATGTATCGAGCCAGTGCTGCTATCTCCCCTGACAAGTCTGGTACCAATTTGGCGACCCCGGAGGGATGGAAGGCTCGGTGGACCATGGGCGCTGGGATCGTATCCACGCCTCCAACTACTGCGCTACACGCCCACCTGTACGGTTATACATGAACAAATTTTATGTGCTTTACCCAATTCATCACCAACATACTTAATGTTTCTTTATAAACATTTTAGACGAGTTCAACTTCTGTGAAATTCTTCAGTATTTTTTAAAGACTCCATTCCAGGAACTTCATCGGATGACAGATGACCAGAAACGGTCGACAAATATCACTTATGTATCATCAGATGGAAGTACACTGCCCATTTCCAATGATGAGGTAGGCTGGTGCTTTGTCCGTCCTTTTCGTTTTCATTTTAATGGTTACTTCTTTTGAGGATTTGGATAGTAATACTAAAATTGATGACAGTGTCTACCTTTAGAATTTCTCACTTTGAAGAAAAATATTTACATAACCAAGTCGGCACACATGTGACTTACAAAACAACTTCTCGGTCCTTTCCTGCGCTTAATCTGTGAAAGCCTTCGAGAACCAATCACCGAAAATTATATCTCTTATTACAATGCTAACTTTTTATTTACTGCATATTACATTTTTTTTACGGCAGTGTATTGTGTATGGTGCAACCACAATGTTGCTGAGATATTTGCAAAACTCCGGATCGCCAGTGTCTGCGGTGGAAAAGAGTGCGCCATTACTCTTTCCGGGAACTAACGGGTTCACCATCATACCATGCGGGTCCTTCGTTTCGCCTATCTCTCAGGTATTGCTATCGATCACTTGCCATCAGCAAACACCCGTCAACATGATTGATCTAGGGAGCCCAAATCGTCAACGAACCCAATGAAGCTGAGGATATAATCGAAATCGCAATGTTAAGACTTTATTTACTGCGTATTATAATTTTTCATGGCAAGGTAATACGGGTTATACGACAGCCATGATGCTGAGATCTTTGAAAAACTCCGAACCGCAGGTGTTTGCGGTGAACAAGTCTAGCTGAGAAACAGGCGAAGCGAAGGACCCGCACGGGGTGGTGGGGAACGCGATAACCCCCGGAAAGGGTAACAGCGCGTTCGTTCCTCTTTATTGTTTGCGCACTAAATTATTGTTTTTCGAATAATGACGTAAAAATTCAGGTTTTGCTTCGTATCCGATGATATCTGATAGGAGTAATTAGTTAGCATCTGGTTTTCTACTGGGGTTTCCAGAACGTCCATCAAAAAATGTTTCCAGCAAATAAATTCGATTAGAAGGTTACTTCGTCACTTTTCATTGGTATTTCTGATTGAAAAATCGAACGTGAGCTTTATTCATTAGTTTTAAATAATAGTAAGGAACTTGCTAGAGCCTAGTCCATACAGTACCTGTCTCACCTATATCGCCTATCGTCCCTTTGATCACTGAGTGTCTCGAGAGGGCGCAAGTAATTCTTCAATTTTTCCCTTTTGCACGCGAGAGTAGTCCAGTGGGTTTTATTCGCTCTAGGAACTCGTCGAGCATCATACCCTCCTTTTAAAATTCTCTTAAAGAGCCGTAAACATCGGGACGTTGGTCATACGTTTGACATCCTAAGGAATGCATTCACTAACGGCTGTTTTGCATCGATTGTCATCCATACATATTGCGCATCCGCCCACCTTATCTTCTGCAGTTTGGCGGGCAGAGTGTCATCCTCGTTTTTTGATCATTGACATGGATCGGAGCTTTTGGAACTCTTCCGTCAGTTGTGCAGCACGGAATACTCCTAGCATCGTAATTTTGACTGCGCGTTCAACTGCTCACACACCGACCAAGTTTCTGACGATACGTTAAGGCAGCAAGAATCCTGGATTCGAAAACAGGCTGGAGCATTCGGAGATATTCCTATTATTGAGCTCGAAGGAAGCATACGTAACCTATCCGTTCTTCATGAACATCGTTCCTGTGGGATTTAGTCGAAAATTAATCTTTCTAAATCATTATCAAGTGGGGGTAAGATTCATTTGGCTTGGGTATTATTTGTTGTTATACGAGCAATGTCACCAGCAAGGCGAAGATGGTGTAACTGCCTACCATCGATTTTCACTCCCATATTATCCCATTCCAATGTTCGCATGACGTTCTGAAGGGTGGTGGTAAATAATTTTGACGAGATTGTACCGCCTTGCCTAACTCCTCGTTCGACGTCAACGTTAATATCGTTGTAGAATGGTGACGCCTTGTTATCGTGCGAATGTGGTCCACCGTAATGAATCCTTTTCGAAACCCTCCTTCCTCACGTGCCTGTCCTTCGTCCAGTGATCTGTTAATCCTGTTCAAGATGACTCGAGTGAAAAGTTTGTAGACGACAGAGAGTAAACAGAATGGGCGATAGTCGCCCATATCCATTCTTGTACAATAGCACGGTCTTGCTGGTCTTCCACTGAGTCGGAGTTCAGAGAGGTCGAGGCAGTGTGTTTATGAGGAGTGGCGTAGGGTTCCCCAGGTGTCCAGGTCTTGAGCTATCCTTACCTGGTGTTGTTTGATCCCTCACTGATGGAACGACATGTCGGGTTTAGGAAGTAAGAACCGGTGGAACAACATAACCATTCTCCTCAGTGTTCAGTCAGGGTGTCGAAGTGCAATCACCTTGGTTGTGTAATGGACGAGATTTAGGTGGTCACTGCGAATGATTTTCCTATCCTCTGCCCTTTGACCGTAACTGCTGCTTCTCTCTCTTCTCAGATAACCGCTCACACTACTTCTTCCATTCTTAATGAGACATTCTTCAGACCTCCTTCTGGATTCATTTTTACCATTGAAATCTCCGATGGTGACCTTGAAGAATGTACGGTCTTTTGTGTAGAACCTCTCCAAGTCCATGTAGAACGCTTCGACTTCTTCTTCGTCACAGTTTGATGTTGGCGCGTAAAAGACGAAGATTGTCAAAGCCGGTATTGATCTACATCTTTTTAATCATAAACATCCGATTCGGGTTGTAAGCTGTTCGAATGAATTGATGTTCATGGTCAAACTCATGTTGACAAGAATACTGACTCCGCCGACATTTCTACTCTAGCATGTTCCGTGAGACAGTTCTTATACGGTGTCATAGACGGTGTTGAATGGACGACGTATTCTCGTATCAGCCAGTCCGATGACATCCTACCTTTTCCTTCCTGCTTGCAAGACCAAGTCTTCTACCGAGGACTTAGGTATAGGTGTGCGTGCACTGTAGGTGCGGATCGTCACCTTAGCCCTTTGTGATTTAGAAAACCCAGAGCGAAGATTTTAGCAACCTCTCCATAGTCGTCCTGCTTAACGCTGCCGAATAGAGAGCCTTACCGGGGTCAGGAGAATGAGGCCCGTTTACTTTACTGTGTTTAGCTTTTTATAGCCACGTATAGCTTTCTGAGCTTAGCGTGAGGGCTGTGTATACACACCGGTGGCTTGCGAGTCTCTCCTACAATAGAAATGGAGTTTATTTGTTGGAGGAGACTATTAATCGCCTCCCGAATACTTCCCTCTCACTCGATTGCAGGCTTTTGGCCAAATTGGCTCATATTAGGTTGCTCAGAAATAAATGGGCGTTTTAAAATATTCATTGTTTTAATATATTTTTTACCGATAAACTATCTTTTATTCCTTGCAATATTACTTACATATACAGTTAGGAAAAAAGGGCGCGTGTGGCGCAGTGGTTGGAGGCGCCACTGCGGCGCGCACGTGAAATGCGCCCATGGCCCACCAAGCCTTCCATCACTCTAGGGTCGGCAAATAGGTACCAGAGTTGTCTGGGAGGATAGCAGCACTGGCTCGATACATCGGCAAGCCACCGCGTGTCATTGTAAAGGCCAGATATGCATTTCAGTCAGCTCCGACGATACTTAATGAAGTCGAATGCATGGCGTATCCCTCAGGGGTTGATCAACGCCAAGAGCTTTATCCTTTATTTACAGTTAGGAAGCTGATTTTATGCTACTTTTAACCGCGTCTTTGTAATGTAAACTTTTTATTTACTGCCTATTACAGATTCTCATGGCAGGGTACTGCGTATGATGCAACCACAGTGATGCTCATCTTAACTGGGTTCGTTGCCGATTTGGGCTCTTTGAGGGGTGATTGCTTATGGCGTTGGTCGATAGACCTAGCTGAGAGACAGGCGAAATGAAGCGCCCGCATAGTGTGGTGGTGAGAAAGCATTAGCTTCCAGTAAAGTTGATAGCGTGCTTGATTCCCACCTCAAAGAGCTGTGGTCCGGAGTTTTGCAAATATCTCAGCATCATTGTGGTCGTGTCTTCACATTTTGTCAGAAGGTAATTTTTTTTAACCAATTTTGAGCTTTGCAATTCTAGATGCTGAGAACGAATTTTCGTCAAATCTTCTTTTACGAGTTCAAACCGGTCGTTGTGCAGCAGAGACGGCTCGAAACATTATTGAAGTCTCGGGAGAAGGTAGTGTTGGTGAATCAACAGTGCGAAAATGGTTTTGGAAATTCCGATCTGGTGATTTCGACCTTGAAGGTAAAGATGGCAGTGGACGTCCCAGTGAACATGGCGATGACGAATTGAAGACACTAGTGGAAACAAACATATGAACAACTGTTTGACGACTTGTAGAGTAGAACACTCGCACGAGTTAAACGACGATAAAAAAATCGCGGTTTTGAAGTCTCGTCTGCGCTTATTCAGTGCAACAACGATGACCCTTTTCTTGATGGAATTGTAACATGCGACGAGAAGTGGATTCTGTGTGACAACCGACGACATTCAGCTCAATGGTTTTTACTGCGATCGGGTTCCACAGCGCCTCTCAAAGCCGAAATTACATCAAAAAAGGTTATGATGCCTGTTTGATGGTCTGCAGCGTGTCTTATTTACTACAGCTTTTTGAGTCCGGGCGAAACGTTTATGGCGGAGAAGTGTTACCAAGAAATCGACGAAATTCACTGTAAACTCAAAAGTAAGGAAGGGCATTATTCAATAGAAGAGGGCCAATTCTCCTCGATAACGCCCAGTATCACGTTGCGGAACCAGCACTGCAAAAGTTGAACGAGTTGGGTGAGGAAACTTTGCCTCATCCGCCATATTCACCAGAGATCTCGCCTACCGACTACCACTTCTTCAAGCACCTTGACAACTTGCTGCTCGAGAAATGCTTCACCAACCACGATGGCGCGAAAAATGTCTTTAACGAATTCATCGCTTCTAGAACTCTAGAATTTCATGAAGCTGGAATAAGTAAATTCGTCTTTTGTTGGTGAAAACGTATATTCAAATGATTTTTATTTTGACTAATAAAATTTTGTTTGAAGCAAGTTATGACATTTTAAATAATATAGTTAAAAACGCCCATTTATTTCGCAACCTCCTAATAGAATACAATCAACATGAACGAAAAAACACCCACAAACGCTTGCCGGAGTACTTCCTCGTAAATAAAAAGTGTATGCGCCAAATCGACTCAGCAGAAACAGGGAGTCCTTTTATCCTCCACTTGTGGACACGCCACGTTGTCTGGCCACTAACCGGCACGAGATCCCTCTGTACAGGAGAACCGCGGCGCCCAGGCACTACAGTAGACACAAATCGAAGTTGAATCCGATATCAGCGTAGCCTGAGTTAACGAGAATTAAATGGGCGGCTGGTTTGAGATGATTTTCTTCGTCCTTAATACTAAATTTTTTGATGAAATCGACGCTATTAATTATTTTATGAATTCCAGCCCACAATATTGTTAATGGTCAACGATGGGAACTACTTCCACCTGCGAGTGTATATCTTGCCACCAGCGGACCACACCTTTCCCTGACTAGGTCGCCCATGGCGGATAGCAAAGCGGTAGTGATGTCCGTCATCACGAGAGCATGGTACTAGTTCGATTCCCCTGCAGGCCAACCAAGCCTGTCATCCCTGCGGGGACTGGAAACTGGTACCGGACTTTTCCGTGAAAAAATCACTCTCTGCAATCCTATTGGAAGCGCTCGAGCCCGGTTATTTCAGGACTCCAGGAAGAATTGCTCGACCAGCATCCTACGACATTCAAATGAAATGAAAGTCCTGAAACAGTAGCCGAGGCCAAACATCAAAACTTGGAGCACCTCCGTGGACGATGGATGCGAAGAAACGAATTGAATGTGAGAAATGCTGGGATTCGCACATTAGACGGGAAGACGGATCAAATAAAATAGGAATAAATTAAATGTTTTAATGAAGATTAGCTCTCGAATTTAATAATCGGATCCTCTTGACAAAATCTCGAGCAGAATTTCTTTTCGACTGTTGTAATATTGCAGTTCCGTGCCGGCAAAAAAGAGCTTAGTATATGAAGACAACTTTATATGTCCTGGCACTTTCAAGTTTTTCTTTTCATTTTACTTGATCATACCTAATCCAGTTTTTTAATATTATAGCCAACTACTGAATGAATACTTGTTGAGATCGTTGTAAGTTTCCAGAAATGCTCCGTATTGTAGCTACCTATTTTAATGAAGATATCATAACTGTGGACGGTCTCCTTGGACCTAGTGGTACCACACGGGGTATCATTAGCTCTTCAAATCATAGCGGAAACTTAGGGTTTTAAATCGTTCAGGCGCTAATTTCATCAATGTAGAACCAAAAACTGTTTTCTAGAATTTGAAAAAAGCACTGGAAACACGAGGGCGAGTACTACGACTTCTTGTACAACATAAAGGAGAATCACTAGAAGAGCAGTATGGCTACGGTGTTTCTCAAGAGGTCCTAATAAGAAAGAAGCGAAAAATCTCTATATCAGCACCACAGGATTTTCGACGTGTAAGGAATTTGTTCGAACGATTCGTTCAAACTTTGATTCAAAAGAAATCTTTGCATCGGTCAGATCGATACTCCGCTACATTGTATCTTAGCATAGTCTGTTTTCATAGAAGTATCATTTAGAGTTGTTACTTGAATAACTGTTAAGATATCCCTTTTAATGAGAAGAGAGAATAGTGGAGAATCCCACCATGAAAAAAGTCTGTATATTTAGGTTTCATCGATTTTGGACGCAGATGTTTTGCCGCATGAGCTTCGAAGAGTGAGATTGTGTAAATTCTACAACAACAAGCCATTAGGATTTTATATCAGAGATGGTGAGAATTGTTTACTTATCTAATTGGGGATTTACTAAATTATATAAACTACTTATGCTTCAACGCAACTAGTTTGGCGCTGCACTCTCACTTAGTAAGGAGAAGGTGGCGTTCCGGACGGTTCAGCTCCAAAATGAGCGTAGTACACATACGTCAACAGGCTGACACGAGTTGAAGAATAGTTTTTCAAGTTCAATCCGAATGTCCAACTAAGAACAGACCTATGCTATGGAGGAGTCCTGCAAGTTACGTGTTCTCACCAAACTAAAGCTTGTTAGAAAAGGCCATAATTGCAAAAATGTAATGCTTCTTATGTCCATTGATGAAGAGTGGATCATTTCACGAGCGCGACAACATGGATGGAAGAACGCTTACTGGAATCTCATGTTCATCAGTGATTTCCTACCATAACTGCTTGTAATATTTTCATTGAGTTGCAGCATTACAATGCTTTTTCACGCTCCTCATTTTCGCATCAAAAATTTACTGCAATACGTAGTAGTCACCCTGCTTATCGATTGCTTCAGCTCAAGGGTCAGCTAGCCAGAAACTCGTACTTTTCTCCCAGTACTGCAATTGCTGTGAGCCGAAAAGTTGCTCCAGTCCTATTTGAAGTCGTCGAACTAAATTGCTTCGGAATTTTTTGAGCTTGGAAAACATGGGACTTAGAGAGAACAACGTTTTTTAAACGATCGTTTTTCCATCTAACGCGTAAAACACTACTAACGAACTGCCGATGTGGTCGTTGAGAGGAAATATCTGAGCCGTTTCTCTCTTATCTAAGCATCCGTATACTGGACCTGGTCGGAACTGACTCACGTGCCGTCCGACACCCGTTCCCAGTCGAGATTGCGAAGTCATTCTTGCCAGTTGCACAGAAAAACTTTCTGCTGCGTTGGCTTAAGCAGAGCTGTACACTTCGTTTTTCCTATAGCAGCCAGAAAGAACTGCGCACTTGGTGTGGTGGACCATCATATTCTCTTCTTCCGTTATTAAATTGGTGATGAACTCTTTCCTTTTTGCGTGCTGAAGCAGTAAGTGGAGAATTTGTGACGCCTTAAATGGCTTCTGTCAATTGATTTCTGTTCAATACCTCTTTGGATTGTTATGCTTACACGAAGTTAATAAAAGAAGTTTTACACGGTTAATGTTTCGACGTCTTCGTCTTCTTTAGAGCAGGATTAATAAGTAGTTGGTCCACAGCTAGCGCAACGAGTCGAATCCAGTAGAGAGCAATGCTCGAATCATTCACTTCACTCGGTGGCACTATTTTTCACAGGACGAGTGTGCACCGATTACCGCCATCCAAGACGATCTACTTTTGGGCAGGCAATGTAGAAGTCGATATTACACTAGGTATCACAGGAAGAATAAATGTTTTTTAATTCCCGTATGTTCCTTTATTCTCCGGACCGGCTTTCTGTTAACCTCGACATTGATGAATAACTCGCTATTTTCTCGATTAGCACACATTAGGTTGTTATCGCATATTTTATTTACAACAGCCAGCGTTTCAGCAGATTTCAGCCTCGGAGCCTGAGAGGTAAGGTTGACCGCAAATTACGTCTGCAAACACCTCCGTAACCAAAACAGTGTTGTTAAAGAAAGTTTTTTGAACCGACCGTCGTTTAACCTAGGCATTAATAATTGCTCAGGTTTCATGGGGTCATCCATCATTCCTTATAGACGAACGCGAGCAAATACTCTCTGAGGGTGCGTAACACCGTAGTTAGCTCATGCGTAGATTTCTCTAGATGCTCTTTTTTCAGTATTAGTATTGTAAATTCTTTAAAATAGGCAAATAGTTTTTCCAATGGTCTACATTGTTTTCCCGCTAGTCCAATAAATAGAGAACTGTATTAACGGGTGTGGTAATAAAATGAGATATGAAATATCTAAGGATGATTTTTGAAAGCAGTCAGGACTTGAAAAATTTGATCTGAATTAGTTAAACGGAGAAAAAAGATGCCGTTTTAGGTATATCAGAGCGGATAACTCCATGGGGTATCGCTCCTGCTCCGGGAATATTTATCTCTCGGCTTCTTCCAAACGGTCTCGCCGCTTCTACCAATCTCATCAACGTGAACGATGAAATCATTGAAGTCAATGGCATTGAAGTAAGATCCTGTTGTATAGTTTCGAATTCTTTCATCCCAGGATTACCTTAATGTTTCTGAAGGTTTCATCGGTTCTGTTTCTTCGCAATTTTTCTTGCTCTTTTCTTTTATTTTCTCCAAAATGTCTAGTATGAAACCAGGAACTGCCCTTTTCAGAATTCCTTACTAAATGAAATTTTTTTTTGGTTTTCATAGCTAATTAAACGTTTGCGGAAAAGACCGTTTTGAACAACTATTTACAAGCATACAGGTAGTGCAGTGCTAGTGATGCCATTCAGGACGAGCAAGGCTTTCGCTCCGTCCCACAGTGGCCCACCAAGTCTTTCATTCTTTCGGGCTCGGTAAATTGGCGTCAGATTTGTTTTGGATCAGTTGACTTCATCCAATTCACGAACACTGGCTAATGCATATGGTGAGGACATGGGAACGCCTCAGCTCAGCCATCCCTGTTTTTAGGAAGAATCAACGCGCCCATCATCCAACGACATTTATAAGGAAGACCGAAAACCTTCTATTAGCAGGCATTCGTAGATCCGATGAGATTCGTTAAAGATGCGAGAAGACGAATCGAATACAATAAGTGCTAAAATCTGCATAGGATGTGGTGTGAATTGCTCTAAAGTAAAAAAAAAATCACCTGTATCACCTGTATCACCTGTAGTCATTTTTCCCTGTCGCGTGTAAGAGTAGTTCAGTGGGTTCTGCTCGCTCTGGGAACTCGTCGAGCATCATATCTTTCTTCAAGGCTTTTCGTGAAGAACTCTGACCATCGGGTCGGTCCTGCAGTACGTTTGACAACCCGAGGAATCCAGTCACTAACAGCTCTTGACCATCGGTTATCATTCATACGCATTACGTGTCCGACCGACCTTATCCTCGACTGTTTGGCGTACAGAACGGCATCTTTGATTTTCGATCGTTGACGCAGGTCGGAGCATCGGATCCCATCCCTTACTTGTGTGAAACGGGATACTCCTAGCATCGTCCTTCCGACTGTGCGTTCGATAACGCTGAATTATCCTTCACCGTGCTTATGCAGCGACCAGGTTTCTCACTCATACGTTAGGAAAGGAAGTACCGTTGAGTCGAAAATGTGGGCACGGAGTCGGGTGTTCTTTGTTCTGTTCACAATATCCTCGATGCTCTTGAAAGGTTCCGAAGCCGCTCTTTCCTTCCGCTCAGCTCTGGAGCTAAGTCGTTCATCATATTGATTTCCCGACCTAGATAGACATAACTGGAGCATTCGGAGATATTCGTTCCATTGAGCATGAATGGGGCAAACGAAATCAATCCGTTCTTCATAAACATCGTTTTCTTGAGATTTAGTCGAAGAGCAATCTTTCCACACGCTTTATCAAAGTCCGCAATCATGCGTTCCGCTTGGCTAATGTCTGGTGTTATAAGGACGATATCATCAACAAAGCGAAGGCGATGCAACCGTCAACCCTCGATTTTCACTCCCATATTATCCCATTCTAATGTTTGCACGTTCTGGAGGGTGGCTGTAAATAATTTTGGCGAGATTGTATCGTCTTGCCAAACTCCTCTTTTGACGTCAACGTTAACATCGTTGTCGAATGGTGAGATTTTGGTTGTGAAATTTTTGTACAGCTCACGAAGAATCTTTATGTACTGAGTAGGGACTCCTCGACTACTAAGGGCTTCCATGACTGCTTCTATCTCACTTGAATCAAAAGTCTTCTCTAAGTCGATGAAAGTGAGACAGAGCGGTCGTTCATGCTCTCGCGATACTTCAATGAGCCTTTTTATCGTGTGAATGTGGTCCATCGTACTAAATCCTTTTCGAAACTCTGCTTGCTCACATGGTCTTCGTCCAGTGTTCCGTCAATACTGTTTAAGATGGCTCGAGTGAAAAGTTTGTAGGCGACAGACAACAAGCAGATTGGGCGACAGTTGCCTACATCGTATAGGTCACCCTTCTTGAACAACAACACGGTCTTGTTGGTCCTCCACTAATTCAGAACCTTGAATTCAGACAGGAAACATGTGAACAGCTGAGCCAGTGTGTTTGTGAGGACTGTTGGCGGAAGGTTTTTCAGGTGTTCTAACCTTATCCTCTCCGGACCTGCTGCTGTTAGATGTTCCACCGACGAAATGGCATGTCGGATTTCGGAAGGGAGAACCGGTGGTGCAACATATCCACCCTCCTTTATTTCATGTGACGGAAGTTGATGCGGCTATCGAAGAGAGCTGAGTAGTATTCGTAAATGATTTTCTCCATTGCCTTTTTGGACGCTGTTATTGTTCCGTCTGTGCAATCGGAGTGCAATCAACTTGGACTTGTAATTGGCGAAGTTTCGGCGGGCTTTACGAATGCTTTTCCCAGCCTCTGCAGCTTCGACCATTACTGCTGCTCTTCTCTCCTTAAGATCTTCTTTTATCGCCGTCTGCATTGTTTCGCAAGCTTGGACATTAGTTCGCGGTTGCCTGCAGCTCGTGCGAGTCCACGCTGGCGTATTAGCTCGAGAGTTTCTGGAGATAGACGTCTCTTGGTGACCTTCGATCTCTCAGCTTTCATGGCGCAAACGTGAAGATGTTGATTGAGCCGATCGTATTTCTCGTCGATGTTGTTGACAACGGCATCTTCCCAACAGCGGACTAATGAGTCGAGTAAGTCCCAGTTTGTTGATGTTTGTGGTGATTCTGGGACTTCGGGTTTTGAATTTACAGGCTTTTTCTTCTTTCCGCGAGAAATAAAATCGTGCACGAAGGAGACGGTGGTCTGATCCTGTGTAGAATTTTGGGGCAAGAGCGACATCGGTTAGGCAATACTTTCTATTTACTATGATGTGGCTATTTCGTTATGGTAATCTCCACTGAGAGATGCACACGTCCAGCGTTGACGGTGAGGCTTCTGGAATTGCGAGTTGCCATGGATGGTCTTGGTCGCCATGATAAACTCAGAGAGCCGCTCATCCTGTTCGTTCCATTCTAATCCGTGGGTCCCAATGTGACGTTCCTCAGACGATCTTCTTGGTCCGATCTTGGCATTGAAATCTCCAATGATGACCTTGAAGAATGTATGGTCTTCTATGTAGAACCTCTCCAAGTCCACGTAGAACGCTTCGACTTCTCCGTCGTAGTTTGATGTTGGCGCGTAAACGACGAAGATTGTCAAAGCCGGTATTGATCCACATCTTTTTAATCGTAAACGTCCGCAAAATGGGGCTGTTTCGGGGTCTGGGGAATGAGGCCCGTTTCTTTTACTGTTTTTGGCTTTTTTGATACCCACGTATAGCTTGCTGTGCTCTGAACGTGGGGCTGGCTATACTCACCGGTAGCTTGCAAAGCTTTCCCAGAGTGGACATTAAGCTTATTTGTTGGACTCCTAACCGCCTCCCATATACTTCCCAGTCACTTGATGGCGCAGGCTTTTGACCAAATTGACTCGTGGAAAACAATCCGCATAAAGCGAGATCGCACTCACACACGCATGCATGAATACTCCTAGCAAATACAGAAAGTATGTGCCAAATCGGCGCAGCAGAAACAGGGAGTCCATCCCCTGGATCCACCTACGTCTCACGGAAGCAAACGTTGCTTTTGGTCCGCGATTAAATTAACCCCCTATCCCCCACCTGGGGAAGCGCCACGTAGCCTCGCGACTAACCGGCTCGAGATCCCTCATGTGAGGGAGATCCGTGGAAGTAAAGAAAGACTAGAAAAAAATTACAAACAAGTAATAAAAGACCTGGGAGACCGGCGAAACGATGATCCGCATGGTGCGGTCGTGAACTCGTGACCGCGTTAGCCGCGGAAAGGGTAATAGCGCGTTCGTTTCCCACCGCAGACACCTGTGGTCCGGAGTTTTGCAATTATCTTCGCATCGTTGTGGTTGTACTACAAACAGTCTTTGCATTCGTTGCCAGAAACAACGACATATGCTGGAAATTTACATGCCACTAAATAGATAAGTTTGGTATACTGAACTTCAGCTTTCTGATAATCTATTATTTGTTTAGGTATCAGGTAAGACACTGGACCAAGTCACTGACGTCATGATCGCCAATTCGGCTAATCTAATCCTGACTGTGAAACCAGCTTCCACTGCACATTTTCCGCGTTTGCCATTTATACCATCAAATCCATTCAGTATGACATCATACCCTCCAGGATATTATAGTCCGTGTGGTTATAGTTCTCATCGTGATTACACTATACCACCGGGCATACCTCCCTGTTACTGTGCTCCTCAAATGTCTCAGTCATTATGCGGACATAGTAATCTCTACCAATATGGCATGGAGAATCAACCCGAAGACAGGTAAGTAAGCCGTGGGCAAGAAGTTAATGTTCTTCTTTAATTTTCTTAATAGAATGTTCTGTTTAGAACGCCGATCTCTCAACCGTTTAGTAGTTCGTCATTTTCACGGGAAAGCACATGGCGTATTAGTGACAAACTCGCCAGGATTTCACTGCAATCCGGTCACTCGCCACTGAGTTCCGAAAGAAAGAAACGTCCACTTACTGTGCATTGTTCGCTTCATAACGTTCCTGCATTGCCTCCATACACATTTTATGGGTATTGATTTTTCGATTATTCGAATAAACATGCCTCAACTACATTGGCGAAAACAGCTGAGTTAAAAACCGTTGGCGTGAACGTAAATGATTTTAGGAAGGCTCAAGAAACCCTCCGAAGCTGAGGAAGAATAGAGCACTTCCTGACAATAATCGTTGTTGAGTTGAGTGGTGTCACCGGGCCCGATCCTATTATGTCACCATAGCCAGTGGCTTCGAAAAAGAGACTAATAACTCATGAAGCTGGTTAGATGATAGGTTGCTAGGAAATTGGAAGTTTGACATTTTTCTATCGAGAATTTTAGTTGTTGCTTATGGAATTCTGCATTGCACATTAAAAGAATGACACGTCGACTCTTGTTAAAACCCGAGAGTTGTAGGTACTTGAAAGTAGACAGGCTTGTTGAGATTATTTCCTATCCTATAGAGCTTGTTAGCTAATCATTGGCACAGTTGTCGATTTAGAAATTCTTAGGAGACCATCGGCTTTTGATTGTTGTATAAAAATCGCTAATTTCTTAGGAATTTCATCGTTCTTTTCTGTTCTGCCTTTGAGCTTCTACGAGGTTCAAGATTGCCAGTGTTCTCAACCATCTGTTTGCGCTAACAGAAACTGCTCCGTTTCATTTTAGCAATAACTATTAACGTTAGTCGTTAACGCTGAAATAACAAAATTATGATTATATGCAACATACAACACATTCGTGCATTGTCAATAATGTATCGTTATTAAATCATTACTAACCTCCCAACGGTTTACCGCCTCATCGTCGCTGGGAAGTGTCCCTGGATATCGGAGTGCGATGTATGTACAGCGGCGGGATTCATCCCCCTGGCAGGATCTCCTAAGCTGAGAAGGGGTCCAGCGTTTCTATTAGGAAGCCTAGCTAAGAGTAAGGCTATACCACGATCCACCACCGTCCAGATATCAAAGTTGCATAGTGGCAAATCTCCCTCTGATCTACAAGGGCTGTTACTGCGTGTGGTGGTGGAAATCTGAAGCAGACTTTGACCGGATTGACCTCAGGATTTGAGGGAAACACAATGGCTTAATCAGCAAATCTCGAAAAGTGGAGATTAGACTGGGGCTCGCACAAACAGTGAGGACGAGCCATCTAAGTATCATGTAAGTATCGTTATTCGAAATCGAAAACCGCATCATTTATTGTATGAAAATACCCAATAATACTAACCACTTCGCTTTCTGGTAATTGCTCTGTTAGGGAGCAGGTAGCACAAAGGTAGTGGCCCGTTCATTACCCTGAAGGGGCAATTTACTTAAGCGTTGCTTGGACCTGCAGTGGCCCCGCTCAGTCGGGAAATTAGTACCAGACTTGTCTAGGATCAACTCACTCCCTCTATTCCACGTAAGATTGTCCTGGTACGTTAAACGCAGGTTTGCAAGGAAAAGAGAATCGACCGACATTCAACGACATATGCAGGGAAGAGAAAATCCTCAGCTACCGTCCGAGAACAAAAGTAAATCGATCTATGTGCACAACTGATGTGGTGAAAATTATTGAAGACAAGAACTATTGATATCTGCATAACATGTGATGCCGAGTCATTTAAAATATCCATTAACTAAATAATTGCTGGCATCGCGACAACTTTCCCACGTTGTCTTCAGAAATCTGTGCGAGCACGTTCCCATATTAGTAGTACAGGACACCATTGTTCGTTTATCGGATGAAAATTCGCTTTACTGAACCCAGATTTCTTTCCAAATAATGGTGACAATCCTTTATACTAGATTACTCCTACCTATACTCCAGGTAAGGATATTAGATTTCCGGTCTTGGTCGACTTTGTGGAGTGATTAAACTTCGCTTTGCAGTACGAACCTTGCATTCAAGTGCTCAGTTGCATTTAAGTGCCTGAGAACATCATCTAGATACATTGTGGTGGTAAAGCATTTAGGAATCAACGTTGTTCGTGAGTGAAGATGATTTCTGGGAGTACAATCATTGAGCGACAACTCATTGGTGATGTGATCCGTTCACAAACAGTACAACTGCAACGTTGCGAAGTCTACTGCACAATCACAAACAAGCTCACCGACTCAGAGTTTTCAGTCGGCCAAAACATTGGGTCTGTTGTTCTTCAACTGTTCATTAAACAACATATGTTATTACAGCGAGGGGCGCGTGTGGCGCAGTGGTTGGAGGCGCCACTGCGGCGCGCACGTGAAATGCGCCCATGGCTCACCAAGCCTTCCATCCCCCCGGGGTCAGCAAATTGGTACCAGACATGTCTGAGAGGATAGCAGCACTGGCTCGATACACCGGCCGGCAACCGCGAGTCATTGTAAAGACCATATATGCATTCAATCACCTCCAACGATACCTAATGAAGTCGAATGCACGGCGCATCCCTCAGGGATTGATCAACGCCGAAAGCTTTATCCTTTTATCCTTTATGTTATTACAGCAGTAATAAGGCGAATGTACACTCAATCATATGGCTTATGACACTGAACATAAACAACACATGATCATATGAATTATTTCATACATTAAACAAATATGCTTCTATGAAGAAATAAGACACATCGGATTGCTACCGATGCCGTGGATTGCTCAGCAAAGTGCTTTCAATTTCCGCGTAAGTCGATAGAGCGGTGGCTGGATAAATATCATCGACACCGCGAGGTGAAAACCGGAGTAGACATCAAACTGAAAAGAGACTTTTGTAGCTTAATGTGTTAGTAATCCTTTCCGAACTACGAATCGGATATTTGTAGCGCAGATGCTCTCTGACACAAACAGTTCCAACGGTTATACTTCCAGCCCAGGTCATTCAGTGTCGATCACTTGTTGGTAAACATGTCTGCATAAGATAAGAGGGTGACCTTCGTACGCCGTCAGAAATAAATAGTATTGAATATACTTACACACTTTGAATACTGGTCTTACTCATGTTACCGAATATAAAATAAAATAGAAATTTATCCACTGACGAGGAGATAGCGCTGCTGTTTAATACCTGTTAGTAAGCTCCCCTGTGAAATCCTGATTATTTTTGTCACTTCCTGGTTAAAGAATATCATTCTTGTGTCGAGTAAGCACAATCAACTTCGTAAGCCTTTCCGAACAGGTTTTTGACAGTATAGAAAAACTACTGACAGGTGGAAATTTTTCTGGAAGTGAGCCCTTTAGCCTATATCATAGGTGAGCAAAAATCTTCAAGAGAAAATGGATGGATAGCAAATGCAAATGTTATAAACGTCGGTACCATGAAATGTAAACTGTATATGTACTTCTAAGATCAAAAACTGGTTAGTCGGATTGCGCTGCTCACAATAGCTTCCCGTCTCATTATACTTGGCGTGTTCCTAGGTGTCGAACTGCAATCAACACCGGAGATTGCTGGCTCAGCAAGTTCACCTAAGCTGAGAAAGAGTTTGATTGTTTTCGACGCTCAGCATACAGCAAATCTTTGCAAATAATCGCCATCGCCCTGTAAGAAAGGACCTGGAAACGTCGAGAAGTTCGTTTATCATGGCTACAAGGAGAAATATGCGATAACAGTTTCATCTCAGTGGAATAGACATAGCGTTTGTTTTTCAATTCATCTCACTGACACGGAGTAGTGTGATCTTTCATGAATATCAAAAGAAAACGATGTAGACCATGGCTCGAATCTCGAACTTCATTGAAGTAGTCAAAGAGAACGGTGGAATCGAAACAGCAACAAAAGAAAAGGTAAAGAGCGGCATCATGGAAAACTCTTGTTGAAGCCCAAGGAATTATAGTTAACGGATTGATACTCGACATAGCCATTATCACAAATGTTTCCATATGGGTATGGGCTAAAGGGCTTACCCTCAGTTGATAAATAGTGGAGATGAACGTTGGATGGAAACAATCAAATCTCTGAACATGGATGTGATGCCTTTAGGTGACTCCCCTTGCGGACATTCGCGCCTGCAGCGTAAACAGGATGTCCCGGAAGATCATACACTGGTCACCATGTCCGACAATAACAGCGGATAATTTCGTAGAATTTTAAACAATTCCAAAAGATTTCAAGGTAGGAGATGAGGATGAATTGACAACTTCAATATATTACCTATAGAGATGTGTCTGAATGGTCCATGTTCACGAACGATCATTTATGACCCAGCATGTTTACCGTGCGAAAGATAGTCAGCTATTTTAGGGATAGTTATTCCCTAGAATGAGAAAAAACCTAGACCACAACCTCCCATTCTCATCATCACAAAAAGCCGCTGGGTTCTTTGGATCGATGAAAAATTTGCAACATAGCGAATATGTTTCTCCCGGGACTTCACTGATTTGCTCATAACTGGTTTCCAGATAATGCCGTTGAACTCCAGAAGTTTCAAAAAAAAAAGACGAAGACTGATAGAAAGTAGCCCTGATGCTCGATGTTTAGGTGCAGTTTCCATTTGTTTTTTTAGCAGCGTTCGTGTGAGAAAGATGAAAAATCTCATCTCTCAGACCTTTCTTTTTCTCTCATATGTGAACATTTTGGCACACCACCGATTCACATCTCACGTGAAAACCTTAAGGGGATAAATATTTAGAAAATCGAATACTCTTTAGAATACCTGAGGTCTAATGGTGAGAGCTAGGCCAGCAGGAGAAGTGACGATAAGTGTGAGTACCGCTTGTAATACAAGAGCGACAAATGTATTCATCCCGAATATGAGACCATACGAGTCGTTCTCCAAAGCACAAGCCAAATTGAATCTGTAGTGATATCCATAAAGTTTATAACCTACTATAAACTTCATCAAAATGATAAAAATGTGACGGATAAATAGAGTTTTCTTTTCCAGATTTCCTAAACTGACCAGGTTGTAAAGGGCTCGTCAAAATTGTGCGGTAATAGATTCTTTCAGTTTATGAATTGTGAAATTGCATTTCTTGGATATTTTGGCATTCCTCGCTTTCTACTCGATGACTGATATTGAGTGAAGAAGGCGATTCTGCTAGCAAGACTAGAAACAGCTCCATGGATTAGGTGACAGCTTTGATTTACAAAGAACAAGTAAATTTCACTTCATTGCTTTTCACTGATCTATACTCCAATTCCAACACTCACAGAAGAGCTCTCAGAATCATGACCTATTGTGGATCCTCTGAACCGTTAGATGTTAAGTCAAACAGTACATCACTGTATTCATTTCACTCCAGTCCGTAACCTCAGGTATATATTTAAGACACTCTCTTGAAAGCAATTTGTAGCTAGCTTAAATGGCTGTCCGGATTGAAAAATATTCATTATCTGTTCGCTACGTGTTAACTAACGTAATCCCGATTGCTGCAGGATAGATGTCATTTGGAAAACAAATTATTATTAGCGGACAATCGTTATCAACAACAACCGTCCTCTATAAAACGGCCGCGTGAGGTTGCTTCATTCGGGCGGTGCTCTACTTAAGAAGATTCGACTCCATAAGAAGATGAAGATACCACATCAAGAAGGCGAGCCACTATGGACCATCGACTTGGATCATCGGCTCTGAGGAAGACGAAAACGTATAGACCGCCAGCCGAATAAAATTGTTTATCAACCTTGTGTTAGCTTATCGATAAAATTGATCCTTCATACAGAGGTTAAATGATGATCGATTTGAAAAGTGTTGATACTATTTTGAAACTCATCATTGTGTAAAAATCGCTGGTAGTGACCCTGTAAAGGTGTAGTTTTTGCTGCATCACTTCCAGTGCATGGATTCATCCGTCCTGTATTTGTGGTGTTTGGCCTACTGGTTTGGTGAAAACTTTCAATGTCGCCATTGATGCTGGTTTTGTCACCAGCCAACATTCGCTTGGGGCTACTCGATGTTCAAAAAAAAATTGACATTCATGATCGCACTCGTATTGATGCGTATACCAACTCTACCTCCATCGCATCTCACAAGGAATGGTTCTTCTGTCTGAATTCTTCTTCCGTATCTCTCCCTAACGTATATCACTGTTCTCAATGAAAACTTCCCATGCGAGTTGCTAATCAGCGAGGAAATTCCAAATATAGAAAACTGTAAATGCGCCTAGATGAGATTTTAAGGAACAGCACCTTTGTAAACATCCTTGCTACGAGGCTCTTTTATGCCATCGGAGGAGGTGCTTTATCTTTTAGGCAAAGATGGCTATACTATTGGTTTCTCTCACAGTAAACTTCAGGCTTTTTTGTTAAGGTGATATTGAATTGTTTTGCATACCTTTACCAGTTGCTTCAGGTAGAGTTACTTCTTGTACATGAAAATACATATGAGTGAATGATAGTGCCACCTTCACTATAATCACATTCTTGACAACAGTGTTATTTCAAACGAATCACTTAGTCAAGAAAGACATGACAGAGCTCGAAGGTGCGTGTGAACGACCGAACAGCTAATGAAGAAAAAAACCCAAGAACTAGGCTTTTGCACATGTTCGCATGACGATTGGTACTCTTCACGTTATTCGAGACGAAGCAGCCTGTTTGGCAAATGCAATACGCCACAGAGACAAATTCAGACATTACTAACGTCCCTTCGATCAATTTGACGACCTACATGATTAGTAGTGGTGCAAGCAGTGATGATATTTAAAATTAACAAAAGCTATGCTGTTCTCTTTATGAAGTCCACTAATTTTAACTGCTTTAAACTATCCACGAGAATGCTGAATATGGGCAAGACCTGGAAGGTCAGTTGGGCTTCGAAGCCGCGATAGCCCCCACCGTGGCCTCTCATGCTATCCATACACCAATCGAGGTCCATGCCTTGACTTTCTCTTAGATAATTTTTTTCATTATCGGTGGTAACAGCAGCCATCCGTCAACGGGAATGATCTTGGAAGAAGCACAAATTGGGATTGAACCCAGCTAAGCTGAAACCGCAGTCGAAATTACAGTGTTTAGTTTTTATTTACTTTTACGGATAGGCAGTAAATAAAAGTTAAGAATAACGGTTTCGACTGCAGTTTCAGCTTAACTGATTACAATGACCCTTCTAAAGGTAATCCCAGGTTCGACACGCAACTTAGGTCCAGAATTTTGCTCATATCCTTGTGGTTGTACTTCACATCGTGCACTTCCACGAAGGAAGAATAGGCAGTAAATAGAAGTCAAAACATTGTAGTCTAAAATAACTTAAATCTACCAAAAAAAAATTGTTCTGTGGAGTTAGTTGTGCAACCTACGATCACTCACTGTGCGATGGTAATCACGGTCTCATAAAGAAGATGGTATAGGATGTATCCAATGTACATGATAATAAGATTATCTGTCTGTGACATCAACAAAAGAATAGCACAGTCGATAAATGAACAGGCAGCCAGACACAATTCTCCCCACTCGGACCAGTCAACGGCAAGATGTCTTGTGAGAAGCACTGCAGGCAGGGCTGTAAAGAAAACAGTATGGCAACAGTACGGCAAAGAAAAATGCTTGAATAAATAACAATTGGCAGTCTAATTAGTTCTGTACATAAAGGTAACAGGTACGGCACATTGATCCGAAGTAAGTCATACTACCAACTTCTACCTTCTCTTCAAAGAAAATCTTATTAAAAGATCTCCCTTTTTTATTTGAGGTCTCAAATTTTTCACTTCTTTGCTCTACATCTATGATGCTGAGAAAGTGATTTTATTGCTTGTGCAATGTCACGATGACCAACGTCGTCAAACTGGCTGAACGAACATCTGACTAAGGTTACAAGGATGATCCCATTTAATTTCTTCATGAGGAACAACCTAGTTCAACCAGCCACCAATCATTCTTTCTTTACATTAATGTGTCATTAATGCTGCACCTAAGCCACTCAGATTGAGGAGAGCTGTGCGAAGATTTGTCGAGAAGCTCATTTGTGATTCAGTGCCATTCTCCATTCTTTATGGCTTCTGGTATATCCGCAGACAGAACTCCACATAGTTTCTCTTTACTTTCAGCTGTTAACTTTTTGTCTTGACAACAATTTATAACAATCACATCACTGTCTCATTATAGCAGAATGCGCTATCAATTCAACAATTGCCAGTGACAATTTTTAGAGTAGCTTCCTTCTTTTGACGCTTCGATTCATATGGCACTCTTTATCATAACACGTCGTTATAGATCCCACTATAATTCTTCTCATTTGCCATCGATGTTACTTAGCTGGCGATGCTGAAGGCGTTGAGCAAAAATCCCAAATTTCTTGAGAGCGAAAGTATTTTGAATCAAACCCTAATTAATTTTGTGACGAAACAGTTCTAAGACGAGCTTTTAATCAGCAGTTGTTTTGTTCAGTCCTTTAAGCTCTTTGCAAAACCAACACATGAAAACTTTATATTAACTGCGGTACGAAGTAAAGTAAGCGACTTCTTAAGAAGATTTTAGCACCTGCAAAAAAAGAAAACCTCTCAGTGTCTCATCTTGAACCTACTCCAACACCACCTTGAGTAATCTCATCACACCACCGGTGAAGAAAGAGGATAGCGACCACAGACGCAAATTACTTCGAGTGATTTTTGGATTGACATCCTAGTAAGCATGAGATGTTCAGCTACTTTTTTGCCTACGCTTCGCTTACGCTCGTGAAGCTCAATAGTTGGAGATGTGGGGCAAAGCACGTTCTATACTACCAATGGTTCGTCCCTGCCACTGACCAACAAAGTCCACATCATTTTACAGTTGACGAACTAATATCAGACATGTCTGGAAAAACTGCTTGCAGTCTACAATAGCCGACGATCCGAACTATCCGAACATTTTAGAGAGAAACAACTCGACCAACATTCAGTCACAATCGCGAAGAAGATGAAATCTTCAGGCAACAACATGGATTTGCGAACACCTTACTGGGTGACGAAAATAAGGCGACGAACCCAATGGAAGAAGTGATAGGATCAAAAGGATATATGACGACGGTTCATATAAGTGAAAATTATTAACTGATTTTCGTTTTTGTGTTATTAAACGTTTCGCACCTACTAGTGGGCAAAGCGCCTCTGTAAGTCCATTGTAGACGTCGACATCACTCACATCAATAACTGCACCCCAGAGTGTTTGCACATAATTCCCAACCTAAATAACACTTTTGTCTTCAAATCAAATATCAATGAAGACACTTACGACACTAAGCTCAGAACGAAAATATTCATACGTCATTTCTTTTCTCCAGACCGATATGTTTAATGAATAATGAAATGGGCTGATCACCTGAAAATAGGCACAGGTCGCTAGTGCCCACCACATCGACCACTTCATAATGAATGTGTTCCCATAAACTTTTCGTAGCTCTTCAGTTAGTGTCTTAAAGTGGAGTATTGCGAACTTTTTATATGTGGGCGCATTGTCCACAGATTTCGTACCTTCTCTTAACTCTAAAAACTGGTAAATATTACGCCATGAAGAACCTACACTTCATTTTTCGTTCGTCTTTCAGATTCCGAACATTTAGTTTGCTAAGAACTGATTAAAATCCAGTAAGCTGTGATGACTTCAGATTTTCAAAAGGTTGCCTTCGAATCTAATTTTTCCATAAAAACCTAAGCATTGAATAAATGTATCTAGTGATCCCAAAACTTTTTTCTCTATCTCTCTATGACTACGTATCATCATGAAAGCAAGAGAATCCATGCGACAGAGTTTCGCAAGCTCTGAAGGAACCCGAAATTTCCATCCAGAAGCCAATTTGAAAGTAAGTAGGGCCGATAGCTACTGCCACACTGATCACAGCCACGACCTTGCAAGAGTTCAGATCGCGATCTGGGAAAACCTATCACGACTCTCGAAACTCGACGGAAGAAAATCTTGCCCACATAACAGATTATCAGCCAAATGGTGATTGTGCCGAAGCCTGAGCGGATTTCTCGTGATCAGAGAGTATGGGCTATTTAAGTGTCCGTGTATAGTTAGGAGAAAGAGAGTTAAGAGTAAAAGATATGAAAACTATGCTTATCCTTTCCATATGATTCTGCGAATTCATTCTCGAAGAAATCTTGTCTCTTGCCATGAAGTAATAAGTTTTCCGAATCAATACAGTAATTCACTTCTTGTAGCAATCTTCTTCTCATAAGCCATTTTCCAGGAAACAGATGGAATCGAAGCTGCGAAAATAAGCGACAGACAGAGAAATACCAACGAAATAATGTTTAGACTCCAATATGTTGACCATTTTAAGAGAATAAGCAGTTGGCCAATTGCATAAGACGAAAATCTACCCAATAGAAGAGCACCACGAACATAAGTAGTTACCCTAAGTGAGATGACGATGAAAAAGAAAAACATGAAAAGAAAAACAAGGATTAATGGGGAAACATTTGGATAAAACTAGGGAACAGGTAACAATCAGATTACTGCAAACCTACATGATTGCTCAACTTCTATGATTTCCCCACTTACCACCTCCGATTGTTCTTATTTATCTAGTACTACTAGAACACGTATCGCGCAGTGGTCAGAGGTGCCCTGCAACACACATGGAATCGATCCCCGCGACTATGGCCCACCCACCAGGCCTTCCATTCCTCCCGGATCGGCAAACTGGTACCAGACTTGTCTCGGAGGATAGCAGCACTGGCTCGATACATCGGTAGACCATCGCGAGTCATTGTAAAAGTCAGATATGAATTCATTCACTTCCAAACGATGCTTAATGAAGTAGGATGCACGGCGTATCCCTCAGGGATTGAGAGCTTTATCCTTTTATCTACTACTATCCGGCTTTTTTCCAACTTCTAAGCATAACTTTTGCGTCAGAAACATGATTAACAACCATAAAGAAAACAACAAACCAACTTTTTGAATTCTTCCTTAGAAACTTTTACGTAAATGTACGCAAAATACGCTATTTCAGTGGCAGTAGCAAAGCCATAGAAAACTTCCACTATCTAAATTACGGAAAGAATAAATTGATAGAAAGAATGATTAATAAAAAGAAGAAACATTCTCTGTTAGAATGTTGTTATGAAGAAAAGATCACTTGTTGGGAAAGAACCGAGCTGCAGAATACCAGTATAACCCATACAGCAATATAGGATAAGGATTCGAAGATAATCATTGATTTGTGCAAGATGAGATCAGCAATTAGAAATACCGGTATCAGCGAAAGCATATAGCTGTAGGTCCAAAGTGGATATACCTGTCATAGAAAGATTAAGCACTTCATTTTATTTCGCTGCGAAATGTAAATAATAATAAATGGTGGAGAAGAAAACGCAAGGCACCTGTAAATCGCTCTTACGGATGAGCCATGTATTCGACCTCATTTGTTACATCTTTCAAGCTACTGAGTACATATTTTGCCTATATAGAAACTTGTGGGGTTTTACTGATATATGAAGACAGTGTCTAACGAGTTTCCCGAGTGCGAGTTGGAAAATCGCCAAAACTGGGGCCGCTGCGGCAGCTACGTTGCACGAGGCTTTACCCTGAACCTTGGTGGGAGGAGAAGTACCAAGTGGCGAAAATAGTTGTGCGCAGTTTTATCTACTCGCCGAAAACCCGCTAAACTTGCCAAAACGTCGAAAAAGGCGATAAATCGCCGAAATCTCGAAAAACGCAAATTGGCCGAAATCTGGAAAAGTCACCGGACCGTAGAAACTCGGGAGCCTAAGCCTAAGCCTAAGCCTAAGCCTCATACTTCTAACTTGGCGCCGAAACCCCTTACCCGACCCTCGTAGTTTCAGACAGAAGACCATACTCTCAGACAGGTCTGGTAGCAAATTTCAAGTCCCGAAACGAACGGAGGGCTCCGTTGCACAGAGTGTAGTTTTTTTCTAAAATCGTAGGTGGGTCGTGGACCTCTAACCATTGCACTACAAATCATGCTCCATTTAGAACATCGAATATTTGATTTAATTCACTGAAACTAACCTTATTACGATGAAGTGTTTCTCTTACACAAACTCATTTTCGCTAATTCATTTTATAAGGCTCGTATAGCGCGCACTAGTTACATGCTACTTCAGTGCAGAGTTGTTAGTTGGATAATCGATTCTACACACTTGAATAACCAATCTCTCCAACGCTCAGTGATCTGGCAAGTGGTTTCAGGGTTGTCTGGAAGGAAAAAAACACTCAAATGATAAATTGCTGAGCACTACAAGCATTTTTATAGCCCAAATATGCAGTCGGTACCTTTCACCATGCTACAATTTAGATAAACTTTCTGGCTATGCTCTCGAACAAGTCTAATTTCCCGACTTTGGAGAGAAATGGAAAGCTTGCCTAGCTCTGGGCAGGAGATAGATCCCCCGATCGATTAGATGTGTATTGCAGGTCACACCTAACCAGTGCGCTACGTGCAGTCATCAAACTTAATAGGAAGAAATACACCCCTATGATTCTAGATGATGATGAAGTCGAACATATAGCGCATCCCCAAGAGAATGATCGAAATCTAGTGCTTCATTGGTGTTTAACTACCACTATTTCGACAGATCTCTTTTAAAAAATTGAATTGGAAAAAATAGGCAACAAGAGGATTGTTAAATAAGTACTTACTTGAGAAGTTAACACGTGCTCGGATATGTTTAATGTAACGTGCTCATATTCGTAGAGATATGGTTCTGATGGACGAAATTCTTTCAGAAATCCATAGGTGCATAGTAAAATAGTTGTGACTTGCCAACGCATCCTGCTAGTGTCACCTCGGAAAGTGAAGTTTGTTCTGAAACGAATCTAAAAACCCGTGAGTTTAATAAAATTAGGCATCAATCCCATAGAAAGAATCGCGCCATAATGTTCAAAATATCACATGTTTTTGAATAGTTCAAAATTTTCTTCTTCACGCTAATCAATTAAACCAGGAGGAAGAGCTTCAAGTCTTTGTGTCCTAGAAAATATTGTCACATCACCTTCCTATTCATAGGGTGTACGCTGCGACACCTGGTTTGAAATGGCACGCTTGTGGAATGACGACTACGGTATAAATTGAAATCAACGCATTGCGGCCACATCGAGATTAACCCACTTCTTTTACAGCTTTTCGCTCTTTTATACGACTTTGAAAAGAGTTTCTGTGCCTCCCGTAGTTTACATATCCTATATTTTCCCTGTTTTTTCTAAAGTTTTTTTTAGACCAATTTCAACTTTTGGCTGTGAAGAGAACAGAACTCAAAATTTCGCCCATCGTCCAGTCGAAATGTTGTCAGCATTTCTAAGTTCATCTCTCAATTAATATTAGATCTCACTTAAAGCTAAAGGGTAAAGGATAAAGCTCTCGGCGTTGATCAATCCCTGAGGGATGCGCCATGAATTCGACTTCATTGAGCATCGTTGGAGGTGACTGAATGCATATCCGGCCTTTACAATGACTCGCGGTGGCCTGCCGATGTATCAAGCCAGTGCTGCTATCCTCCCAGACAAGTCCGGTACCAAATTGCGGACCCCGGAGGGATAGAAAGCTTGGTGGGCCATGAGCGCAGGGATCGATTCCACGTGCGTGTCGCAGTGGCGCCTCAAACCACTGCGCCACAAGCGCCCTCTAGATCTCACTTAGCATTTTTATATTCACTCATTCCACAATGATCCTTGTAGACACACGCTTCTTCTAGATCCGTTCTGACAGCACATAAGGAACAAAAATTGTTATCGCTCACTTCTTCCTACATTTCACTCATCGTCTGCTTATTTTTCCATAATTTCTTATTATCTAAGAAAATTTTCTTTTCTTTAGAGTTTGTAATAAATCCACTCGTTGATTATTCTGGGTGAATTTTACTTGACAAAAATTTAATTATTATGAACTTGAATCATGCTGGCCGATAACGAATTGTACCTACGGTTGAGATCTCTAGAGTCAAATCGTTATCTAAACGAAGGAAGACATAAGACAGGCTCCTTCAGTAGTCAACGGCGAATAAATGAAGAAGTAGAAGCGAGGAATGATGACGAATGTAGTGATGGTCACGATGTCAGCGATGAGTAATCGGACAGTGGGTGTTAGTACTGTGCAAAATTTGTTAATTGTAAATACTTCATACCATAGGATGGTAAAGGGTAGGCAAAATACAGCCACAATTATTATGAGATATTTGCAAAACTCCAAGCCGCAGGTGTCTGCGGTGGAGAACGAACGCGCTATTATCCTTTCCGGGGATTAACTGGTTCTTTACCACACCATGACGGTCCTTTGTTTCGCTTGTCTCTTAACTAGTTTTCTATCAACCAGTACCATAAGCGATCACCCGTCAGGGTAGCCCAAATCGACATTGAACCCGGTTAAGGCTATATCTCAGCATCATTTTGGTTGCATCACACAAAATTCCTCATCGTGGAAAATTGCAAAAATGAAATAAACAACTAACTAAGAGACAGGCGAAACGAACAACACGGTGAATAAGCAAGCCCCTGGAAAGGGTGACAGCGCGTTCGTTCCCCACCGCAAACATCTGCGGTCCGGAGTTTTGCAAATATCTCAGCATTATTGTGGTTGTATTACACAAAATTTCCTGCTAAGAAAAATTGTAAAAGGCAATGAATAAAAAGTTAACATGAGAGGTAAAAGGTTAATTTTCATGACTGTTGACTGCAACGATTGTAGACAAAAGGTGAAAGGACAACATTGACCACAACATTTATGACAGCAGTAAGAAATCATGGTCATCAGAGGCGACAACTCTTTTCTAAAAACAAATCATGTGCCACTGCTAAACGAAAAGTATATGAACACGAAGATATAAGAGATCACATCAATTATATCTTATCTTATTAAGGCAAAACCACGTATCTCAATAGAGCGATCTCATGCCGATTAGTAGCAGAACAACGTGGTGAGTCCCCAAGTGGTCCATAGGGCGCTAACCACGAACCAAAACCTTTGCTTCCCTGAGACGCAGGTGGGTCCAGGGGATGGACGCCTGTTCCTGCTGCGCCGATTTGGCACATACTCTCTGTATTTGATAGCCGTATTCATGAACACAGTGCGGGTGCGTTCTAGTTTATGCGGATTGTATTCTACGATTCAATTCGCCCAAAAGCCTGCAATCAAGTGACAGGGAAGTATAAGGGAGGCGGTTAGGAGTCGCCTCCAACAAATAAACTTCATGTCCACTCTGGGGAGACTGTCAAACTACCCGTCAAAATACCCAACTCCCACACCATCAATAGTAACTCGCAATTCCAGAAGGCCCACCCTCAAAGCTGGACGTGGGAGCCTCCTAATGGAGAGTGCCATAACGAAATAGATCACATTATAGTAAATAGATGGTTCTGCCTAACCGATATCGCTGTTGTCTCAAAATTCTACATGGGATCAGACTATCGACTCCTTCGTGCAAGATTATATTTCTCGCGGAAAAAGAAAAAGCAGCTAGATTCAAAACCGAAGTCCCAGAACCACCGTAAATTGGGAATTATTCAATTCATTAGTCGGCTGCTAGAAAGATGCCCTTGTTGATAACATGGACGAAGACTATCGGCTCATCCAACATCTTCACGTTAGCGCTGAGACAGCTGAGAGTTCGAAATTCACCAAGAGACGCCTGTCTCCAGAAACACTCGAACTGACACGCCAGCGTGGAATGGAATCGCACGAGCTGCAGGCAACCGCGAACTAACGTCCGAATTGGCAAAACAGTGTATACAGGCAATAAAAGAAAATCATAAAAAGGTAAGAGTAGCAGGAATGGTTCAAGAAAAGCATTCGCAAAGCCCATCGAAGCTTCGTCAATTACAAGACCAAGATGTTTGCACTCCGACGCCCAGACGAAACAGTTACAGCATCCAGAAAGGCAATGGAGAAAATCTTTCACGAATACCACTCAGATCTCTTCGATAGCCACATTCACCTTCCGTCATATGATGTAAATGAGGATGGATATGTTGTACCACCGGTTCTCACTTCCCAAATCCGACATGGCATTTCTCGGTGAAAAATCGAGCAGCACCAGGTCCGGACAGGATAAGATCAGAACGCCTAAGGAACCTTCCACCAGTCATCGTAAACACACTGACTCGACTCTTCCCACGTTACTTGCCTGAATGCGAGGTCCCTACTCAGTGGAAGAACAGTAAGATCGTGTTATTGTTCAAGAAGTGTGACCTCCACGATATCGCCAATTATCGCCCACTTTGCTTACTGTCGCTCCTCTACAAACTCCTCACTCAAGTCGTCCTAGAGAGGAATGAGAAAATAATGGATGAAAAACAGCCATGTGAGCAAGCAGGGTTTCGCACCATCTTCGCTTTGCTAACGACATCGTTCTTATAACAATAAACATTAGCCAGTCGGAACGAATGCTTGCCAACTTTGGCAAAGCTTGTGGAAAGACTGGTCTTCGACTAAATCTCATAAAAACGATGTTCATGAGGAACGGTTTGATTTCGTGTGTCCCATTCATGTTCAGTGAAATGAAGACTTCCTAGCGCTCTATTTACGACCGTCTAATCGGGAAATCAACTTGATGAATGGCTTAACTTCGTAGTTGACCAGGGAGAAGCGAGCAGTTTGGGGGATTTCAGGAGCATCGCGCATGTAGTGAAAGCAACAAAGCATATCGGACTTTATGCCTATCTTTTCGACTCCGCAATTCTTCCTGCTTTAACTAATGCGCGAGAAACCTGGTTGCTGCGCAGACAGTATGGAAGATCAGTCATCGTTATTGAACACGCAATAGAAAGGACGATTCCAGAAGTGTCATGTATCAGACAAATGAGAGAGGGTTTCCGAAACTCCTACCATTGTCAATTAGCTAAAATTAAAGCTATCGTTCATACTCCAAACTGTCAAGGATAAGATGAACCGGAAGCATAAGGTGTGTAAACGACAATCAATGGGCAATAGCCGTTAGCGACTGGATTCCTCGGGATGTCAAGCGTACTGCAGGAAGTCTACCGATCTGATGATCAGAGTTCTTCACGAAGAGCCTCGATGAAAGATGTGATGCTCAACGAGTCCCTAGAGTGAGTGGGTTTATTGGGGCCCGCTCGAGTGAGGCACATGACCACATGATGTTTGAAGGGTGGCACAGGTGATCATACCAAAAACGTTTCACTACATACAGAACGTTCTATGCTTAAATACAACACAGACATCTTCTGACCCGGTTCACTGGCAACACTCTCTGCATTGCGCATAACTCGATAAAGTTTTTGCAGACTATTAAGGGCAGAGAACAGCATTCCATTGACTGCAAGTGCAGCACCATCAGTGTTTGATGAACTACTAATTAATTTCAAAGAGTTTGCAAAACTTTTTTGTCCTAAAATAAATCACCGCATAGAAAACTGGGGTGGCACCCAACTCATACCGGTCATAAAGTCTCCCCAAAGTGCGAATTGATATCAACTCACGTTAGTGTTAAGTGGTGAGATAATTACTTACTTACTTAATATCTGAACGGCCCGTCCTCACTAGTTGCGCGAGCCCCAGAATAATCTCCATTTCTCGGAGAATTTTTGGTTAAGCCATTGGCCAAAATCTGCCCCAGGTCTTCACCACCACAGACAGTCGCAGCTCTTGTGCATCAGATGGAGATTTGCCACCATGTAACTTTGATGGTGAATTGGTGATGGTGAATCCTGGTATTGGTTCACTCTTAGCTAGGCTTCCTGATGGAAAAGTCGAACTTCTTTCCTGCTTGGGAGACTCTGCCACGGAAATGAATTCCCCGCTGTGCATCGCAGCCCGACACCCAGGAACACCTCCCAGCCACGATGAGGAGGTAAACCGTTGGGAGAAGTGGGATAATAATAGTTCCTTGATCCATCTATTGTCACCTGTCCATCTTTGTTAGTTTGGAAAATATAAATCTAGTGTGAAAGATAACCGCAACGTTACTGCAACAATTTGTAACAGATTCGTTTCTTCGTTTTTCTAAAAAGAAAAAAAAACGAAAAAAATGAAGAAAAAAATACTAAGAAACGTAATTGTTAACGAATTTCAGGTCGTTCCAATGAATAACGGTAGTATTGCAGATTTGTTTACCATTGCTCAAATTTTGAAACGTTTCCTGTCAAAATGGTCCATAAAAAAGGGTAAAAGAACTAAATTCGTCGCATAGATTGCCATGAAAGGATTTTTCTTGAAAATTTCTTATACATCAAAAATTTCAGAAATCCAAACATTAGCAAAATGTCGACAAATCTAACTAGAATGATAAAAGTAGTGACTATGAATGAAACTGCTGATAATATTCTAAACTTTGAAATTCCCACTACTGTTAATACAGCAGTGATGCCAATACTTTTGTGTTGCCGGCATTGTTGGTGTATCGATCGATCTGTGTTGTAAAATGAAAATTTCATTTGCTACCAGTATCGTTCACGTTAAGAAGTTCAATGTTCCTATAGAAGCCTCAGAAAGATAGTTGATTGTCTGTGACGATCTGGTTAGGCTATCTCAAAATCTCAAGGAATAAAACTCCCATAGTCAGGAACACATCTACTAAATGTCACGGCGAATACCATTCAGCCAGAAAACGTAACTAGCACACTTCGTTCTAACTTATTCCGAACATTTCCCCATACACATAGAAAGATCTGAATATGTAAAAACAAGAACTACTCCATCTGGGACATTTTTACATGAAGTGAGTCCCACCTAATGTAAGGGATTAAGTTCAAACAATGGGAACATGTGACAACAGTGAAAGAAAGAACACTGATAAGACCACCAAAAATCATAAATAGCACAAATCCCTGTTAATTAAAATAAATAAAAATATTTTAATAAATTATTAAATTACATACAATTCAAGAAAAGAACCAGCAAGCTGACGATATACGTGTGCAGTGAAGGTGAAGGAAAGAGATCTCAGCATCATTGTGGTTGTGTTTCGCATAATGCTCTGCCACATGAAGAAAATAGTAGGCAGTAAATGAATGTCAAACATCAAAGGAAGGTAGGCGCCCTTATACGTCATGTCAAGAACGTACTGTCAGATGAGAACCTGAGGAAATCATCGGTCAAACTGGCGGTGCGAAAACATTGCAAACGTTGGGTCGAAGTGTACAAATATTTGGTAAAAAGGTACTACAACTCGAGAAAAGGGTGTTTGCCATTTGATTTTGTGCCCATAGATCTCAAAAGGCTCTTTGTTTATTCTTCCCTTCAACATTTTCTTGTTGTTGTTGAATTCTGGATCAGAAACGTCCGTTAGTTACGTTCGATCCTAGAATGTATAGCGGGGACGAACGCCCAGAGATCATACGTGATTTTGCTCCATATACTTATGAATCATATGCGATCTCCTATAGATCAATGAACAATCTCCTATAGATCATCACTTATCCTGAAGTATCTGGAGGTTTTTAACGGTAAAACCATTAGCGATCAATAAGTCATGAAAGATCTTATTAATAAAAATGTGATTGAATTCGTTCCCCACAGCCCAGGGAACCCCGTTGAAATTCGGTAGATCAAAAAAATCGATAAGATATTACAGTGCGGTGGGAAAGAGGAAAAGTGCGTGAACAAGAACTATACGGTGACCACGTCATTCATTACTGACTAGAATTTTCACTTCCATCGGGTTTTCATAATGAAAAATTTAATATAACATACACTGTATTGCACATTGTGGTTAGGTTTTGGTAGTGCTCACCAATATGTCAATACTACATTTGTAGATCGATAGCCATTCTGATTTAACATATATAACTAAGCTAAATAAATAATTTAATTTAAAAAATTTATAAAAAAAATAAATAGTTAATTAATTTGCCTCCCTCCCCCCCCCCTCCACCCCCACCAGATCAATCCCGCGGACGGGTGATTACTAATAGCAGGTATAGGTCAATAATACACAGCGGAAAAACAGGCGAAACGAAAGACCCGCATGGTGTGGTGGTAGACGCGTTAGCTCCAGACAGTGTTCATAGCGCGTTCGGTCCCCACCGCAGACACCAGCGGTCGGGAGTTTTACGAATATTTTAGCATCATTATGGTTACATTTCACACTATACCCTGCCATTCCACGGGCCTCCCTCATATGAGGAATCTCGAGCAGGTTGGTCGCGACGCTACTTCGCACGTCCCCAGGTGACGGATAGGGGATTAGTCGCAGACCGAAAGCGATCATTGCTTCCCTGAGACGCAGGTGCATCCAGGGTGGACTCGGTGTTTCTGCTGCGCCGATTTAGCATCATCTATTTTCTGTATTTGTTAGCCGTATTCATGCACGCATGTGCGGATGCATCTTAGTTTATGCGGATTGCATTCTGCGATTCAATTCGGCCAAAAGCCTGCAATCAAGTGACAGGGAAGTACCCAGGATCGACTCTCTATTAACCTCGGCATTGGATTATGAATTCGTCGTTTTCTCTCTTAGCAATCGTGAGGTTGTTAAACAGCATACGTTTACTTCCATGCAATAACACACATACAACACAATCGTAGCTGATGTTTCGGCAGAATCGCCTTCTTCAGAGCCTAGCAGGGTAAACTAATACGCAACTTACTAGGTCAAACACTTCAACAGCATAAACAGAAAAATGAAAATCTGAGCGATAATTACAAGATCTACGGCTTCTCGAAAAAAACTCACCGCGTTTTTCATCTGTCCTCCACCGAGGAAGAACAGCCGCTCAGAGTCGCATATGGCTGACGACTGCAGCACCCACCGTCAACGATCGATGCGAAGGTAAGGGGCGAGATCACGCGTGATCTCGAGGTATTCCTCCCTGCTATTTATTGTAGGATTTTTGGGGTTTATCCAAAAAGCCTCGAGGAGTTTGGGCGTTGGTGTTTTTGTATCCCGTGCGAGGATAGCGACTTTTACATCAAAATCGCCTCCACTATGCTTTTTTATCCCATGCGTGCCTAGCGGCGTGCCTTATCTTTCTTTTCGTTTGCCATCTAGGTGTTCTTTTATGCGGATACATAAAGGTCTGCCCGTTTCGCCAAAATATTCGTCTCCGCAAATACCACAAGAGATCAGGTGTATCGCACCTGAACTCATGCAATCACCCTGCCTGCCATAAGGTCAGATTACGCAATTCTGTGTTTCACACAGACGGTCATGCAAGCGGTTACGAACTAACTGACGACGAAGAGTATTTGGTGGTATTTCAGTTATAGCTACCGATTTCCCTAGATCTACCCTTCTTAAGCATCGTTTTATCGCTGCACTTATTTCATCGCTAATATCTCATCGCTCATGATACTAACGCGTGCGTGATGGAGTCGTTCGACGTTACCGCGCTGTAAACCAACGCATCGAATGACTCCGCAATGCAAGCCATCTTCGAACTTCTTCTTGAACATGAAAGAAAAATAAAAATGCATGGCTTGTCCATCCAGCAGCTTATGGCTCTCATAAAGGAGTGCCTAAACTGCTCGATTTTCAGATGGTCTGGGAAATACTGGAAATATAAAGGGGGCTAGTAATGGGACAGCGACTGGCACCAAGCCTTGCCATTGCTTTTATGTCTAGGGTGGAAACCCCATTCTCGGTCTCCGGCCGCTACTTTACTGCAGATATATAGATGATTGTTTTGTCGTCTTCTCTACGCAGGAGGAGATGGACAAATGCTTTGAATTATTGAAGGAGCACTCAGAGTACATCAAGTTCACCCGGGAGAAACCGAAGGACGACTGGCTCCCGTTTCTAAACGTTCAAATTAACTTGTCACGTAGAGGTTACATGACAAACTGGTACCGAAAACCAAGTGACAAAAACATCCTGGTTCACTCCCTTTCTTGTTGTCACCACCCTTCGCACAAAAAGAGGGCGCTTGTGAGAAACATGTTTCAAACAGCCACCTTTGTGTGCACAAGTAGGGAACTAAAGGAAGAATTGCGCGACTTGGCTCGGCAAATAGCCATCTCCAATGGCTACGAAACTGTAACCCCACGAGATAAGGGAAGCGGCGAGATCACGTGGGACCTCGAGGCATTCCTTCCTGTTGTTTATTGTAGGAAGCGTATGACCTAGCAAGTTGCTTATTAGTGTACCCTTCCAGGCTCTGAAGAAGACGATTCTGCCGAAACGTAAGCTACGATTGTGTAGCATGTGTGTTATTGTATGGAAGTAAGCGTATGCTGTTTGACAACCTCGCGATTGCTGAAAGAGAAAATGACAGGGAAGTATATGGAAGGCGGTTAGGAGTTGCTTCTAACAAATAAACTTCATGTCCACTCTGGGGAGACTGTCAAACTACCCGTCAAAATACCCAACTCCCACACCATCAATAGTAACTCGCAATTCCAGAAGCCCCACCCTCAACGCTAGACGTGAAAATCTCCCAATGGAGAGTGCCATAACGAAATAGATCACATCATAGTAAATAGGAAGTTTCCCTAACCGATGTCACTGCTGTCTCAAAATTCTACATGGGATCAGACTATCGACTCCTTCGTGCAAGATTATATTTCTCGCGGAAAAAGAAAAAGCAGCTAGATTCAAAACCGAAGTCCCAGAACCACCGTAAACTGGGAATTATTCAATTCATTAGTCCGCTACTAGAAAGACGCCCTTGTCGATAAGATCGACCAAGAATACGATCGGCTCATTCAACATTTTCACGTTAGTGCTATGATAGCTGAATGTTCAGAAGTCACCAAGAGACGTCAGTCTCCAGAAACACTCGAACTGACTCGCCAGCGTGGAATCGAACGAGCTGCAGGCAACCGCGAACTAACGTCCGAACTGGCAAAACGGTACAGACAGGCGATGAAAGAAGATCATGAAAAGGTAAGAGCAGCAGTAATGGTTCAAGAAAAGTATTCGCAAAGCCCACCAAAGCTTCGCCGATTATGAGACCAAGGTGATTGCACTCCGACGCCCAGAAGGAACAGTTACAGCGTGCAGAAAGGCAATGGAGAAAATCGTTCACGAATACTACTCAGATCTCTTCGATAGTCACATCTACCCTCCATCATATGGATTAAAGGAGGATGGATGGGTATGTTGTACTACCGGTTCTCCCTTCCCAAATCCGACATACCACTTCGCGGTGAAAAACAAACAGCAGCAGGTCCGCACAGGATAAGATCAGAACACTTGTAGAACCTTCCACCAGTCCTCATGAACGCACTGGCTCCGCTCTTCACATGCTAACTGTCTGAATGCAAGGTCCTCCCTACTCAGGGGAACCAGCAAGATCGTGTTATTGTTCAAGAAGGGTGACCTACACGATATCGGCAACTATCGCCCAATCTGCTTGTTGTCTGTCGCCTACAAACGTTTCACTCGATTCATCCTAAATAGGATTAACAGAACACTGGACGAAGGACAGCCGTGCGAGCAAGCAGGGTTTCGAAAAAAATTTAGTATGATAGACTACATCCACACGATAACAAGGCTCATTGAAGTACGATTGTATTGCATGTGTGTTATTGCATGGAAGTAAACGTATGCTGTTTAACAACCTCGCGATTGCTGAGAGAATGAACGACGAATTCATTGAAGTATCGGGAGAGTACAAAAGATCCCTCTGTCTCATTTTAATTGATTTACAGAAGGCAGATGGACTTTAATTCAAATGAGATAAAAACAGTCATGGAAGCCCTTGGTAGTCAAGGAGTCCCTGAAATCAATATGATGAACGACTTATCCCCAGAGCTGAGCAAAAGGAAACGAACGGCTTGGGGAGCTTTCAAGAGCATTGAGGATATAGTGAACAGAAAAAAGACCACCCGACTCCGTGCCCACCTTTTCGACTCAACGGTTCATCCTGCCCTGACGTATGCGCCAGAAACTTGGTCGCTGCGTAAGCAGGATGAAAGATCACTCAGCGTTATCGAAAGTGCAGTCGAAAGAACGGTGTTAGGCGTATCCCGTTTCACACAAGTAATGGTTGGGATCCGAAGCTCCGATGAGTTAACTATCAAATATCAAAGATTCCGTTCTGCACACCAAACACTCGAAGATAAGGTGGGCCGTACACGTAGTGCGTATGAATAACAACCGATGGACAAGAGCCGTTAGTGATTGGATTCCTCGGGATGTCAAACGTACTGCAGGAAGTCCACCGATCCGATGATCAGAGTTCTTCACGAAGAGCCTCGATGAAAGATGTGTGCTCGACGAGTCCCTAGAGCGAGCAGAACCCACTGTGCTAGTCTTGCACGTGACAGGGAATAATGGAAGATTTACTGACTCCCGCTCGACTCACTCGACGATCAACGGGACTACGAGTGATACAGGTGATACAGGTGAAAACTAATATAACACCCACGTCCGACTTCTATTAAACTCGGCATTGATTGAATAATATTTTTACTTCTGTTTAGCAAACACAAGGTGTTATTTTATTTATTCACGAATAAGCTGACGTTTCGGCGGATTTCTCCTTCCTCAGAGCCTGGAGTGGTCAAGTTGACCGCAATCTGCCCAACCAAACACCGCCATAACCAAACAGAGAAAATGCTGAACCAAAATTTCAATCACATTGAACACAGAATAGTTTATAGATACAGGTGATCCTGCCATTAAAAAACTGTAGAACAATAAATAAAAAGTGAGGGCTTAACTAACTTATTTCATTCTTAAGACATTGATATAGCTATATTTAAGCTGAGTTTCGCTCACCGTTCAAAAAAAAAAGCAAAACCAGAAGATAAAAAAAGAGAAAAGGAAGAAACAACATGGAGGAAATCTTTGCGAATGAATGAAATATGACTTCACCGAAGGATGGAGTGTTCTGTGATCATCAGATGTTTCATTTTCTGCTTGTTTAAAATTCGTATGGGTTCATGTAGGACATCAACCAACAACAATCAGTCAGATAGTGTTCCTTCTAGACGATCCCCCTTATTGATTATTTATTCAAATTTCAAAATAACTAATTAAGATCAAAAATACTAAGTAAAATACCAACAAAATAATGTTAAATAACTTATGATAATATAATAATACAATAAAAATAATATGATAATAAAATATAAATTAAAATATTAACTAAAACTAACTACAACTAAAATAACTTGTGATGGGAAGGATTCAAGTGGGAGCGAAAAAACCACTGAGCATTTCGATAGTACGCTCTGCTCAATCGATGAAACAGCAGAGATTACATGGTGCTTAATCGGTTCGATGAGCCCCACTTTTACTGGTTATTTTAATCAGTTGTCAGTACTAGTGATAACACCGCATTACATATTCACGTGACTCGTTACAGTGTTATTTACATTATCTCCGAAAATGATGAGAATGGAAACATGCACGTTTAGGAAAACGATCGAAAACCCCGACGTAAAAGCGAACTCGTTTCGCTGCAATGGTGTCAATCCTAAGAGCTGCTAAAACCACACTTGATGATTGTTCATCTCTCCAATTTCTGCGTCGTATCAACGAAACGAACATAATGGAATTTCGGACGTTTCCAGTTCACCGAATGCTTATCGATTACCGGTGTTTACTACCATCTTGACTATTTTTTGTTGACGGTATATTGACGTAAATCAGATATCGTTTTTATTCCTCGTCTTCTAAAACAAGACAGTAGTATATGATGTGAACTATAACCACAATGATGCTGAGACATTTGCAAAACCCTGAACCACAGGTGTCTGCGTTGGAGATCGAACACATTCGCTGTTACCTTTTCCTGCGCCTAACGCGTTTATCACCAGAACCATGCATATTCTTCGTTTATTAGGTCTTCTTTAGGTCAGTACGTTAAGCGGTCCTTTGGTTATTTTCCACGTCGCGCCCTGCCAAGAAAAAAGAATAGGCAGTAGATAAAAAGTGACTACATTAAGAAAATAATCTTTAAAGTTCAGTTAAAGTAAAAAAAAGCTTGGACCGAAAAAGCCATAAAATTGGAGACTAGAAATGATGCGGACAGGTACAGTATCTTTTGCAAGCTCGCTTACTCAAAAACTCCGCCGCTGGCTTAATAATGCACTTCTTGAGTTCATAAGCCGTAGATAAGATAACGCGTGTCATTCAACATTTCCAATGCTTTTTGTCAATCTTCGCAAAAACACTTTTTTCCTGTATCCTATCTGATGATGAAAATGAAGCACTGTACGCTCGAACCACTCACTCTAATGCATACATCATTGCCGTATCGATCCGATAAAATAAGGTTTTTGGAAACATTCAATTTCGCCTGCGTTTTTGGATCACTGCTTTTATCCACTGATACGATGATTCAAATGGAGTGCTCACAATTGTTCATTCATTCTAAGTCTAATGTACGGCGCATCCTTCAGAGATATGCGTGAAATGCACCCATGGCCCACTAAGCCTTCCATTCCTCCGGGGTTGGCAAATTGGTACCAGACTTGTCTGGGAGGATAGCAGCACTGGCTCGATACATAGACAGGCCACCGCGAGTCATTGTAAAGGCCAGATATGCATTCACTCACCTCCAACGATACTTAATGAAGTCCAATGCATGGCGCATTCCTCAGGGATTGATCAACGCCGAGAGCTTTATCCTTTTTATGATCAATTGCTTACATTTTACTTAATTTTGCACGTTAAAGGGCAAAAACAGAGAGATGTGAAAAATTGAGGAAGGTAGTATGAAAAATGTTGTACTTAAAACGGATAAAACGACGTACATTGAAGTAGTCTAGGAGAAGTTCATCTACAATACGTCTTGCGAACGCGAATTGTAATGGTCGTTTCAAAAGTATTG
>MQTX01000135.1:183987-213033 GCA_009735665.1 Angiostrongylus cantonensis
AAACTTTACTACAAGCCAAGATATGCTGGCTTTAAGCAGGAAGCGATCACTATTTTCACACCGCATGCGTTGAAATCGATGCACGTAGTCCATTATGCGCTATATACTGTGTTATAACTGAAAATCAATATATGGGTGAAGACTTTATTCATAGCGATGTTCATTGATAATTTCACTTTCTTACTCCATAAAACCACTGTTAAGCACTTGAATTTGAGCACAACTTTATCGCCAAATTGATCAGCGATTGTCGATAGTGATGAAGTTCTTTCTTAGGAACAAACTCGTCCTTCGAATGTGCATTTTTGATGGAACCCGCGCCAAATAGATATTTTCCTGAAAAAAGTGGTAAGGAATTCCTGTAAAGTTTCATCACTTAGAATTTCCTAGTTGGAAAATTCAACACAATTTTTTTGAGTGGTTCTTCAGTATGTGTACTGTTTATCATCCATTGTCCGAAGCTCAACGACTTACTTGAAAATTTTCTCTTCTATGACTATTTAAATGAAGAAAACCTTAACATTATTTCTAAATATTCTACCGCCATTACTATATTTGAATTACCTAAAAGGAAGTTATTATCTACGATCAGCTGCGTTGAAAGGACAAATGAAACTAGCAACTGATTTATTCTTCATTGAATATTTGTTCAAGTCAGCTGCAAATTTACTGCGAAGTTCTAGTTATGAAGTGGAACTGCGAGTATTGGGTGGCTTACCTTTGAGAGTGGAAAGTCTATTGAAGTAAGGCAGATCAGTGTTGAATGCAACTTGATCAGTAGGCAAATCCAACGGCGCAGGGCTAAGCACCACAGGTTCGTTGTAAGAAGTTATCTCTATAGAGGCTCGACCTGAACAATGACTCTTTTCGTTGGTCTCAAAAAAAACGTAATCTTTCGGTATTCAGAGAGCAAGAAAAGCGTAAGGCTTTTGACGTTAATCTATGCCTAAGAGATGCACTGTCAATTCTATGTCAATAATCATCGCAGGTGAGATTTAACGCATGTGCGGCCTAAAAATGATTTCCAAGGACCTACTGGATCAGTACTTAGTTTCTATCGTACCAAGCAAGTCTGGTACGAATTGGCAGACCCCGGAGAAGATGGAGAGGCCTGATTATCAGCGGTATGGGTGTGAACCGACGACTTGGTGTATACTGTAAGGCACCTTTAAACATTGCTCAACATAAACATAATGGTCAATGAGTATAGCACCCAGGATATAATTGCAAATAATAATCGTGAGAACAAAGGTAAATTGAACCATGGCTCAAAAAGTGGCAAAAACAACGATAAGCAAATATGTGAGAGAAAAAAGGATAAATTTACTCCCTACATAAACCCCATCATAATTACGTGTATTGCTCCCCGATAAACACCAAGTATTAACCTGATGAATAACCTGCTCCACACAGGGATCCAAAAGTTAGCGCGAAGCTTTGGTGTAATGTCGAAAAATAACAATTCACTAATTTTCTTAACTCTTGTCGAACGTGGAGCATATACGCAATGCATACATGTCACCTGTATCACCTGTAGTCCCGTTGATCGTCGAGTGACTCGAGCGGGCACCAGGAAATCCTCTATTTTTCCCTGTCGCGTGTAAGAGTAGCTCAGTGAGCTCTGCTCGCTATAGGAACTCCTCGAGCATCATATCTTTCTGCTAGGCTCTTCGTGAAGAACTCTGACCATCGGGTCGGTGGTCTTCTTGCAGTACGTTTAACAACCCAGGAGTAAAGTCACTAACGGCTCATGTCCATCGGTTGTCATTCATACGCATTACGCGTCCGGCCCACCTTATCTTTAACTGTTTGGCGTACAGAACGGCATCTTTCAATCTTGATTGTTGACGAAGGTCGGAGCTTCGGACCCCATCCCTTACTTGTGTGAAACGGGATACTCCTAGCATTGTCTTTTCGACTGCGCATTCGATAACGCGAGTGATCTTTCATCCTGCTTACGCAGCGACTAGGCATCTGACGCATACGTCGTTAGAGCAGGAAATAACGACGAGTCGAAAAGATGGGCACGGAGACGGGTTTTCCTTGTTCCCTTCAATAGATCCTCGATGCTCTTGAAAGCAACCCAAGCCGTTCGCTTGCTTCTGCTCAACTCTGGAGCTAAGTCGTTCAACATGTTGATTTCCTGACCTAGACAGACATAACTGGAACATTTAGGGATAATTGCCTCGTTGAGCATGAATGGTGCATACGAAACCGATCCGTTCCTCATGAACATCGTTTTTGTAAGATTTAGTAGAAGACCAATCTTTCCACATGCTTTATCAAAATCGGCGGGCATACGTTTTGTCGGGATAATGTTTGGTTTTACAAGGACGATAAAATCAGCAAAACGAAGATTTTGTAACTGCCGACCATCGATTTTCACTCCCTTATTGTCCCATTCCAATGTTCGCATGACGTTCTGGAGGGTGGTGATAAATAATTTTGGAGATATGGTATCGTCTTGTCTAATCCCTCTTTTGACATCCATGTTAATATCGTTGTAGAATGGTAATATCTCGGTTGTGAAATTTTTTCACAGCCCACGAAGAACCTTTATGTACTAAGTAGGGACTCATTGACTACCAAGGGCTTCCATGACTGCTTTTATCTTAGTTGAATCAAAGGCCTCATTTAAATCAATGAAAGTAAGACAAAGTGGTCTTTTGTACTCTCGCGATACTTCAATGAGTTTTGTTATCGTGTGGATGTAATCCATCGTACTAAATCCTTTTCGAAACCCTGCTTACTCACATGGCTGTCCTTCTTCCAGTGTTCCGTTAATCCTACTTAGAATGAATCAAGTGAAACTTTTGTAGACGACAGAATGCAAGCAGATTGGGCGATAACTGCCGATCTCGTGTAGGTCACCCTTCTTGAACAACAACACGGTCTTGCTGGTCTCCCACTGAGTAGGGACCTTGCATTCAGACAGTCAGCATGTGAAGAGCCGAGCCAGTGTGTTCGCGAGGACTGGAGGAGTGTTCCACAAGTGTTCTGATCTTATCCTGTCCGCAGTTTGTGTTGTTCCACGTTTCACCGACGAAATTGCTTGGAAGGGAGAACCGGTGGTACAATATATCCATCCTCCTTTATTTCATATGACGGGAGGTGGAGGTGGTTATCGAAGAGATCTGAGTAATCGTGAATGGTTTATTCTATTGCCTTTCTGGACGCTGTAACTGTTCCGTCTGGGCGTCGGAGTGCAATCACCTTGGTCTCATAATCGGCGAAGCTTTGGTGGGCTTTGCGAATGCTTTTCCCAGCCTCTGCAGCTTCGACCATTACTGTTTCTCTTCTCTCTTTAAGATCTTCTTTTATCGACTGTATGCATTATTTCGCAAGCTCGGACGTTAGTTCGCGGTTGCCTGCAGCTCGTCCGATTTCACACTTGCGTATTAGCTCTAGAGTTTTTGGAGACAGACGTCTCTTGGTAACTTTCGAACTCTCAACTTTTATAGCGCTAACGTAAAGCTGTTGAATGAGACGATCGTATTCTTCGTCGATGTTGTCGACAACGGCATCTTCCCAACAGGCGACTAGTGAATTTTATAAGTCCCAGTTTGTGGTTGTTCGGGAACTTTGGTTTCTGAATTTAGCTGCTTTTTCTCCTTTTCGCAAGAAATAGAATCTAGCACGGACGAAACGGTGGTGTGATTCCGTGTAGAATTTTGGGACAAGAGCGTCATCGGTTAGGCGAAACTTTCTATTTATTATGATATAGTCAATTTCATTATGATACTCTCCACTGGAAGGTTCCCACGTCCAGCGTTGAGGGTGGCGCTTCTGGAATTGGGGGGTTACCATGGATGGTCTTGGTCGTCATGATAAACTCATAGAGCCACCTTGTTCGTTCCATTCTAATCCGTAGGTCCCAATGTGACGTTCTTCTCGGTCAAATATTGGCGTTGAAATCTCCATTGATGACAGTGAAGAATGTATGGTCTTCTCTGTAGAACTTCTCCTAGCCTATGTAGAACGCTTCGACTTTTTCTTCGTCATGGTTTGATGTTGGTGCGTAAATGACGAAGATTGTCAAAGCCGATATTGATCCACATTTCTTCAATCGTAAACGTCCGATTCTGGTTGTAAGCTGTTCGAATGAATCGATGTTCATGGACAAACTCGTGTTGACGAGAACGCCGACGCCGCCAACTCCTCACCTGTTGCATGTTTCGAGGAACAGTTCTTCTCTAGTGTCATAGATGGCGTTGAATGGGTGGCGTCGTCTCGTCTCGGCCAGGCCGATGATGTCGTACCTTATCCTTCCTACTTGCATGAGCAAGTCCTCTATCGAGGATTCGGATGCAAATGTAGTGCATTGTAAATACAAATCGTCACCCTAGTTCTTTACAATCCAGGTAGCTTCCATTGGCCTTGAGACTTTAGCAGCCTCTCCGTACTCGTCCTACCAAACGCTGCCCAGTTGAGGGCCTCTTTCGAGGACAGAGGAATGAGGCCCGTTTCTTTTACTGTTTTCGGCTTTTTTGATGATTTTTGACCCACGTGTAGTTTGCTAGACTCTGAACGTGGGGGCTGGGTATATTGACGGGTAGCTTGACAGCTTACCCAGAGTGGACATGGAGCTTATTTGTTGGAGGCAACTCCTAACCGCCTCCTATATATTTCCCTGTCACTTGGTTGTAGACTGTTGGCCCAATCCGCATAAATAGAACGCACCCGCACACGTGTGCCTGAATACGCCTCGTAAATACAGAGAGTATGTACCAAGTCGGCGCAGCAGAAGCAGGGAGCGCATCCTCTGGACCCACCTGCGTCTCAAGGAAGTAAAGGTCGCTTTTGGTCCGCGATTCACCCCTATCCGCAACCTGAGGACGCGTCACGTAGCCACGCGTATAACTGGCTATCGGGATCCTTCATATGAGGGAGGTCCGTAGACGAAATACGTATGTAACTCCCACGACTTTCTATTAACCTCGGCATTGATTGAATAATTCTTTATATTTCTGTTTAGCAAACATGAGGCATTACTTTTTTGTTTGCGCGCAAGCGGACGTTTTCGCGGATTCCACCTTCCTCAGAGCCTGGAAAGTTCAAGTTGTCAGCAATCTCCACCTCCACGTCTCTGCCCACGTGACATACTGAATGGAGGACTCATAGCAATTAGTGAGTGTGCCAAGAAGCTGTTCTGTGTGCGATGTGATTAAAATCTTGGTTTAGCGTTTTCTCTGTTTGGTTATGGAGGTGCCTGGTCGAGTAGAATGCTGTGAACTTGATTTTTCCAGGCTCTGAGGAAGGCGAAATCCGCCAAAACGTTAGCCATCGACCAACAACACCAACAACAGCTACGTGCTCTCTATCGTTGCGCTGTGGGAAAATTGGTGCTAAATCTGTCTAAGAAAATAAAAACACTGTCTAGATAGTTAGGTAAGCTTCATGAAATCGAATTTATGGCGCATTCTTTAGGAATTGATCAATGTCAAACGCTTTCTCCCTTTTCCTTTATCTATTCTTTACTTATAACTATTTCTTAGCCTTACGAAATAAGGGAAGCTTTCTTAAAGAGCTTTTTCGCTATAAGTAGCTGTTTATGATTAAACACAAATGTCATCCCAATGTGAACGGCGTTAAAATAAACATTCAAGTTTTGTAACCAAGCAAGGAAATACCTCCAACAATGGACTCAAGCTTCCTTTGAATATCTGCTACAGAAGTTGTGACACGAAAGAAAATCCTCGCATGAGCGTTTTCTGCCCACGCATTTTGAGCTTGTCCTCCTTCTATGATTCCAATGTTTACCGTTGTTGATCCTTCAATTAAAATTGGCAAGAATGTCCATGAAACACTGTAAACATATTTGCGATGTGACCCTTATAGGAGCCAGTGGTAAGGGGAAATTATGGCTGGTTGACTTCTACATTGGTAACTTTCCTTCTGACAATTTATTTTTGTGCATAAAACTCTTCTTTTCTAATAAGTCGATAGATACTTCAAGACGGAAGTTGTGGCGGCCTGCACTTAGAAATGTACAAAAGACATTTTTCGGGAAAAGATGCATATGACGATAACCTAACTGGAAAATGACTGTTATTTAGATCTTAATCGCCACAATGAATCATAGCTATGATGTGGAATGTGCCGTCATAACAGGTGTAGAATAGATCCATCATAACTTTCAAAACACAAACACTGACTGTAATGTCTTTGTGATGGAATACAGTAACATATAGTTATTAGTATGAATATCATTCATATCTCTAAAGTGATAGAACAAAACCTCTTCCAAAGTTTTCCCATGTTCCCAATCCCTCAAGACTTTTGGTTATCGAAACATTATCGTCCGTCGTCGAAAAACAAGTAGATCCGTAATGACATGAAATTAGGCATCGGCTTGTGCGGCAGCCAAGTTCGATTCAATATCTTTGCCATTGTGTCGGCACAATCTCATTTGCACCAACAGCAAAAACTCGAAAAACATTCAACCGAATTGTAATAGGAAAATTATAAAGATAAAGCCAGACAATTAATTAACACACTTCGTTTATAATTGAAATTTTGGTGTTCATCCATGTTACTCCATGGTTAGTCGGTATGGTGAGTTATACATGACTCAGCCATCCATCAAAAGGCAAAATTGCTTGTATCAGTTTATACAATCGTATCAGCTGATAGTAAACTTTGTCATTTCAAGTGAAAGCCATTAAAGTCTCCACATATTTCCCAACAGAATGAGCTTTTTTATTTAACAGTGTTAAAATTTTGATTTTTCCGTGATGGTGAAGAGATTCAGCAAACGAGTTTTCATACAGCTAAACGAGCTGATCTGTCACAATGCATCGTTGAAAAACTCGTTTGCTGAATCTTTTCACCATCACGAAAAAATCAAAATTTTAACACTGTTAAATAAAAAAAAAGCTCATCCTGTTGTAAAATATGTGAAGAGTTTAATGACTTTCGCTTGAAATGACAAAGTTTACTATCAGCTGATTCGATAGTATAAGCTGATAAAGGCAATTTTGCCTTTTGATGGATGGCTGAGTCATATATAACTCACCTAATGAAACCCATTACACATTAATCCCTAGAACAACACAACACACATTCATCCACCTTACATAAATAGATTTCACCTTTGGTTTCGTTATATTTTACACAAATCACATAGACCAAACGAACATCTGAGGAGATACACTTCAAAAAATAAGGTAGAGGGTGTCAGTAAGAAAAAAAGTTAGTTGCACCATTACGCTAACCTGTACACTTTTCGACAACCAGCAACTTCGAAATCCATAAAATTCAGCCAAGATATGCCAAGATTTACCAAGAACTGCATCACTAGGCCATTCGTAATTGAGGACATCGTTCAACACTGGTATAAGCATGTGAATCGCACTTTTCCCTTGTGAAGGATATCCAGAGTGACCAGCGATGCCCTTACATCGTACTATCACCTTAATAATATGCTGAAATGTGCATCTTCCAGACATTTTTAATTTTTCTGTAGTGCAGTAGGAGAAAAAGTATCTGGCCATGATTAGTATAGGTGGATTATCACTAACATTGAGGAAATGTGCTATGAAATTGAAGTAGACTCACTTTTAGCGCGCCTTTCTGAATTGTGGCAAACTTCATTTCCGTTGGCTCACCCACTATCAAGTAATCGGGATTCAATCCGACGAAGTCATTCGCTTTCTGTAACTGCGAATTATCGAAGTGGAAACGCAAAATAATCCAGAGAGAAATATTGATTTGGTCACCGCCGGGATAACTACTACCAGGTTAGTGCAAAAGTTGTGATCATTTCTGCATGGAAATTTTGAATTGTCATAATTCAACTCATACAAGCTGATTAAACAAGATAAGGGCTACTGGAATCTACATATTTTCGACAACAAGATGGAAGTTTATTTCGACAACATAACCTGAAGTTCCGGAAGCGACGAAAAGTCTGTTCTTAAAAAATCTCCGACCTGTTATTTATCGAGACGATTGAGAAATAGGTAGTTGAGGGCAACCCAATGGAAGAAGAGTGGGGCAGGCGCGACATCATAGCCTCATTAGCTCACGTAAACCAGCTCAGATGGTCCAAAGGTAAGAATTACACAAGAGACACGTAATGTTGTTCAGACATCACTATCCACGAAACAGACCATCGGATGGACCATGGGTACAAATAAGGGTAACAAAGTAGAAAGAGAACGATTTGTCAATGCTGGTTATCTGGGTATTTAACCATCAATGCACCTTTTGCACCACCGAGGCCGCAGCTTTGCCTATCTCTCAAACAATTTTTATACCCTAACAGTGTCATGAACAATCACTCGTAGACGCGAACGATCTGGAGAGCACGAATCGCCATTCAATCCTGTAAAGCTTAAGCTGCATTTGAAATTACAATACCTAACATTAATTTACTGCCTGTAGTTTTTAAATGGGAGAGTAATCTACAAAATACAGGCACAATTATGGTAAAATATGCCCAAAACTAGCAATCATAGGTGAGCTTCAAACCGGCTAACAGAAAACCGTTAGGGTAAAAAAAACTGGCTGACTGAAAGGCAAAGCAAGAATCTAGGTTGGTGTAGTGGATATTGCGTGATCCTCTTGGAAAGGGCAATCGTGGGTTCGAAGCTGGTCTGGGGAGTTTTGCTCAAATCTCAGCATAATTGTGATTGTATTTCACTTGATATCCTGCCATGAAAAAATAAAGATAGTAAACAAAAATTGATATCAATGTATCTATCCTTTCAGAGTGTAGAATCAAATATAGCGCTCTAAAAGCTCTCGGCATTGAACAATACCTGAGGGACGCACGCTTGGAAGTGATTGAATGCATATCCGCACCTTATAGTGACTTGTGGTGGCCTGCTGATGTATCGAGCCAATGCTGCTATCCTCCCAGACAAGTCTGGTACCAATTCGCCGACCCCGGAGGGTTGGAAGGCTTGGTGTGCCTGGGGTGCGGGATCTATCCCATGTGTGTCTTGCAGAACCATAATAATCGAACATATTAACCAATAATAGCTTACCCGGCAATAATAATAATAGCTTTTCCGCACTACTGAATTCAATTCCTAATATATGTCAAGTAATATGCGTCCACGACACTGAAGATTTTGATCGTCGATAAGAGCCTCAGTTGCGCAGTGTGTAACATATGAGCCTCGGAAAGAGTGGTCGCAGGTTCGAATCTGGTTTGGAGTCCAAGCGTTCCAAATATTTTAGCATCATTGTGGTGGTGTTTCACATAGTACTCTGCCGTGAAAGGAAAATAATAAGCGGTAAACAAAAGGTTACGGATAATGATAAAATTGCTTGAAACAAGTTTTAGTACTTCTTCAGGCTTACACAATAAGTAGCAATTTCTTGATAATCGAATTTCAATACATTAGCGAGTATTTTTCATGTGGCTAATTTAAGATGAGGTTGGTATGAAAAGCTTTTATTCGGGTAAAGTTCCGGCGCCTTCTCGCATCTAGTCGAATCCACCATTGGAGGGAGCATGAAGTTTCCACAATGCTTAACTTTTTATTACACCTATTTCTTTCTTAATGATAGCGTATTTTTGTGAAAGACAACCACAACGATTCTGAGACATTGGGAAAACTTGGACGCCAGGCCAGATTCAAACCCAAGATTACCTTATCCTTCATTCAAGTGGTGCGCTCTCCACTGGATTCGACTCGATGCGACCATGAACATCCACACCACGAGAATGACTAGCTATGCACCATTGACTCGGATCAAAGCGACTCTGAAGAAAACGAAAGCACCGAAATGTTAGCCGAATAAAAGTCTTTTCTTTTATACCAACCTCGTGTCAACTCAATCAAGCAAAAAATATTGATCATTTACGCCGAGGATTGATGAAAGTCGGTTTTAACGACATTAAGGAGCGTTGTGGTTGTTCGAAAAGTGCGATAGTTCTTCCATAACTGGACAACTGAGCAAATGAAAACTTGATAAAACAGTGAAAAAAAATTTGCTCCATCGATATAAAGGTATACATACTTTCTCAAAATGTTACTTGAATACTAAATGCATCTAGGGTCCAAAAAGTACAAAAATTGAAGACAAAGTTTATATTTTTTTAAAAAAAAAAACCTGACGCACAGAATGCACAGTGACGATAAACTCGTTTGTTCAATCGCGCCTTCGGCAGACAGGTCTAGGCAGCATGAGCAAAGAAAAACGACTCGAGAGATCCAGAATTCTCAGGCCTGGCTATTTATTTACTTGTATCAACAAATAAACAGTTGAAGTTCCTTTATTTATATGACTCAACATTTGGCGGCTTCCATAACGTTTATCACTCAACGTCTTGTAGTGTATTTGTCAGCCACCGTTGTCTTCCGATAGGCGAGTGGATTGGGCTTCCAAATGTAAATGACGCTGAATGCTAGCCGAGTTGACTCTCCTGGAAATCCTGGGATCGCCCACCTTTGTGCAGCGGAGGGAGTTTATCCCAGATAAGTTTGGTACCGACTTGCTGAGCATGGAGAGATAGGATGCTTGCTCAGCCCACAGTATGGCTGACTCAGCGAAAACGCATGAATTGTTGAACACCTTCTTTAAGCACTGCGTTTCCTACGCCAAGGATCCAATTCCGGTAGAATAAAACACAATCACCATTTCGCCAGATCTCCACACTCTAATGGCTCCTATCCTAATTAATTTCTTCAAAGCTAAAGATGAAATTGTTCTAAGACTTACGCATTGGAATAAATGGACGTCGTGCACCGTGTCTTAAGAACTAATGGTTTTCCAAATTTTATGTCAAAAATATCTCAACTGCGGAACAATACAAAACTTGACGTATAACTATAGTCAGTGTAAGTGTTAAAATTTCTTATTGCTTTAAATTTTTTATTCACTATTTCTGTTATTCAACAACGCAGAAAATGGGAGAAGATAAACACGAGAGTGGATTACTGTAGTTCTAACCTCACCGTCATTCCAATGTGATCCACTTCTTCACCAACGACGAATAGTAGAGCTAACCGATCTGCGACAGCCGGATGAGATTCTACTAAGAATTGCGCGGCGGAGACCATGCAAGCAAGCTGTCCTTAACGTGGTGGTGTAATACTATACATACCACATAGAGTAAGCAATGCGAACCTTTAGCATCATTCGAGCCACGACCGTAGATATTCATTTTGTCCTCTGTAGGTGGAATATATGGCGGGACCGTGTCGAGATGTGTATTAAATACTATTAGCGGAGCTGAAACAACTACGGTTTCCAATAGCTTACTGTCATCCAACTCGACAATTTTTAAAGAAATATAGTTGCTCTAAAAGTATTAGAAGGGAAAAGTCTTTTACAAGTGAAAAAGTGAAGTTGTCTTACATCAAAAGTAATTAAACGGTAATGAGCACACTTGAAGTTAAGCAACTGAAATTCCTCTAAGAAATTCTAAGCCTACCTTTTTCAGCCAATGGCTTGCGGGAAGCAAGAAGATTGAACCTACTAGGATCACCATCGACTTGTTGCTTCTCAACAATCCATCCATTATCCACAAGACTCTCATCCACCAGATTGCCAAACGACCCTAATACTTGGAAATAACTCGCAGTTGGATAATTTCAAACTTATGGAATAACTGAGAACAAGAACGATTTTTAGTAGCGAAGAGATATATAACCCTAGTCTATTAAACGCTTTTGATAGGGAGAGAACGCGAAATAAGAAAAGAGGAATGCGCATTTACAGTACAGATTAATACACTCGTCAAAGGCCTCCAGCCGGTTAATTGAGTTGCTACGTGAAACGTCTACAAGTGGTGAATTTGGGTTATTCGTTCGTGGACCAAAGGTGGATATATCAAATCCGCGCAAGAGCATAGCAAGCTTCCCGTGTATAACTCTACCTATTTCTATTTCTCGAAAAATACCATGATAGAGAAGTGGCCTGCTTTGATGTATTCGCAAACGCACTGGAATCGGATGTTTACGGTTGAAAAAGTGCGGACGAGTGCCTTGTGGATGTGGCTTTGAAAATCTATGGAGTCTAGAAGATAACGGAAGAAGTCTTAAGGAAAAAAAAAGTCCCCACCAAGCTGCTCACTGAAAACGTGAGACGTGCAAAGTTGGGGAACATGCGCAACTATCGTCAAACCACTCCCAATTATATGATCATGATATTCTCAAAGTCAGCTTTCTTTTAACCTCGGTATTGATCAATAATACACTGGTTTCTTGAGGAGCAAAAATGAAGCAGTTAACCACAAGATCTATTCAGTACAATGCTGACTGACGTTTCGGCGGTTTCTCCTTCTTCAAAGCTTGCAAGAGTCATACTGGAACGCGCAATACGCACAATTAAGCACTACTACAACCTCAGCAGAGAAAACAATACATGAATGGCTAATCGCACTGTGAGCAGCTTCTCTTAAACACTTACCGTTTTGCAGTTCGGTTCGGACCCTCGGTTGTTATCGGAAACCACCCTAACCGAGCCCTGCATGGATGAGAAATGTGCTTGGCTCAGATCATAAAACCCACCCGAGATATGGAGCAAGATCACAAGACAATCCTCTTTGAGGCTCATTTTCGGATTTTTCAGAGTCTAGCAAGACGTTTCAAATCTTCTACGAGCTAAAGTTTTCGATTCCTGTGTGAGAATTACGAATTCTACTTCCAAAATCTCTCTGTTATATCTGTGCTACTGTACGCACCTAGTAGAGTACTTAACTTGACTTTACACCTCCCCTATAGGTGCCCTTTTACTAAGCAATGTTCCACGGCCGTGCATATTTCGCTTCAAATATAGTGTAGGATAAACGGGACCTTATTTTAACCACGCTTATCCTTTTGGAGCGTGTTTTTTCCCTAAGCCTATCCCGAGTGGCACCAGTTCGTTGCAATTCGAAATTACTATTTTTGTGCCAAGTCCAGAGATCTCTCCTTCTGCTCTCTTCTGGTAGACACAATGACGGCTGTACAAAACATCTCTCATAAGTGCCCTTTTAGTGTGTGAAGGCTGAGAGGAGAGGTAATCAACCAGTACGATTTTATGACATGGCTTTCGGTACCATTTGGTGGTGTAGACGTTCCTAGATAGGTCGTTCAAAAATGGAAGTCAGTCTTTCTTAGGTATTTCCGGGTGGAATTTACGCATTCTGACTGCTGATTTAGCAATTCTAAACATCTATCTATTTCCTCCCACGTTGACCAGATGAGAAAAGTCCTGATATACCTGCAGTAAAGTAATGGTCCGAGACCGAGTACAAGGGATTGAACTTTAGAAATGAATCCAATGTCAAGGCTTGGTGCCAGCCGTTATCCCATTCCTAACTTCTAATCTGTGAGTAATACTTTCCAGACTATTTGAGGATTGAGTAATTTAGGCACTCCTTTAAGCGCCATCAGGTGCTGAATCGAGAGGCCAAACATGTTTATTACTCCTTCTTGGTGCACAAGGCTCTCGGTGATAGCTTGTATTACGGAGTCATTCAACACCTTAGTACAAAGAGTGGTTACGTTAAAGGACTCCATGACATTCATGCTGCAAGCACGCGCTTTACGTAGGCGATCCAGACACACCTGTGCATGCGTTAGATGGGGTGGAATATGTTTAAGCAACTGAATGAGTATTAAGTTCATGAACCAAACTGTACTGTTCCTAGGTCCGCATAAACAGTTGATGATAGGTCTAGCCTCGACCACTAAGGGGTCGTTAAACGTAAGGTTATCTGTGGATACCAACTTATGGTCATGAAAGTCAGCCTGCGGTATCCAAACGGAACATTTACGAAATACGTCCAAAGGTAAGTGGAAAACACCGTTCAGGTCCAGTCAACAGGTGATGGATATGTTGCCCTTACTGCAGGGTTTAACAGAGTAAATAATAGCCAAAATATAATGTAAATGTCACAATTGGGTAAACAGAGATCCTTCAATAGCGATTCGACAGTAATAAATTCAACGTTTTACTACTTTACAAAGATATTGGCTAAAAGAGTAAGGATGGACTTAGCGGCGCCATTTCAACAACATCATTTACAGTCACTATTGAGGTAGATCTCCCTCCCTCCCTCATAGTCCACGGATCTCCCTCATATGAGGGATCTCGAGCCGGTTAGTCGCGAGGCTACGTGGCGCGTCGCCAGGTGGCGGATAGGGGGTTAATCGAAAGTTAACGGCCAGCAATTACACCATATTAACTCACTGATGATTCCATTCCTATAGAATCACACACCATCCAAGTGGAACAAATACTGACTGATTTCGACATCGCTTATTGGGAAAACTAGTCTTCGCTTAAATCTTAACAGAACAACGACCATGAGAAATAGAGTTGATGCTCCGTTCACGGTAAATGGAATGAACATCTAAACCCGTTTTCCATACGTAAATGTTGGTCAAGAAGTCAACACACTGAACGACTTGGCTTCATACCAGGACAGGACTAGGTTCGGGACTACACAGAAACATCTAGAATGTGCCAAAAAACATGGGAGACATACATATGTCTGTACCTCTTGGACTCCACGCTTCTTCCTTCCTTAACTGCGTTAAGGGAATATGGAGGTAAAGGAAACAGGATGAAAAATCACCTAGTGTGATCAAACGCGGTAAAAGTAGTTATCATTGAGTGCGATGTAGTAAGATGTCCCCCGAGCGATGTAGACCCTCTATATACCTGTCAGTCTTCCAGAGCACAACTGGACGTTGTCTGCACGATTAAAATGATTAACAGGAATCTAGCGAACTATTTTCGACGTTTCCTTATTGAATCAGTACCTTTGAAAACCGGTTTTCATTCAACCTTGGCGTGGATAATCACTAATTTGTGTTATTCATGTGCTTAAACGAGGTATTCAGTAAGTTTTTCCTCTTATAACGTTTTGACGCGTTCGCTGTAATCTTTACATTCTTCAGAGCCGGAATGACTGGAGTCGATTGAAAAAAACCTCGCTTAAGTTCATGAATGGAACAAAGTGAAAATTATTTATGATGGAGTTAAATGAAAGTTCGTTTTAAAAACTCCATCAGGCATGCATGTGGAGAATAAGGAAAGGCACGTGTGGCGCAGTTGTCGGAGGCGCCCTGCAACAGACACGTGGAATCGACTCTTGCTCCCACGGCTGGCCTAGAGTCTTCCATCTCTCCGGCGTAGGCAAAATGGTAACAAACTTGTCTAGGTGGATAGCTGCAGTGTCTCGATAAATCGGTAGGCACTGGGAGTCATTGTAAACGGCCAGATATACATTCAATCACCTCCAAACGATGCTCAATGAAGCCGAATGTATGGCTCATCCCTCAGGAATTGATCAACGTCTGGAGCTTTACGTTTTATCCTTTATCAAGCATCACAGACCAGAAATAAGGGAATGATTCTGAAAGAAAGTCATGGTTTTCGCATAGGAACGTAATACATAAGCGCACAAAACTCTTAACGCATTTAGAAAATTTCAAAAAAATCTGAAAATTCAAAAAATTAAACCTTAGAAGGAGTCCCCCGTAATCACGCATGACCTAGGCCTATGCCTCATGCCGACTTTTGTTGTCCTGAGACAGCGACATTCATCGAAAATGGGAGACTCTGCGCAGCTGTTCTCCATAAATAATTGGAAGACTTATAAACAACAGAACACTGACTGTTCAAAAAAAGCTGTTTCCCATGCGACGAAAACTTAGGTGCAAAGTTTTTCTGCTGCAGATATAAAAGTATCTGACTGGATAGATGGCGTACCAATCTGACCCATCCGCGCTCTGAAAAAGGTGGAACCACCAAGAATTTAGCCACTCTTGAATAAACGATGTATTAACAACCTTCTTTCTTCCCTAGAATAAAACTTATTGATTAATGTAGAAGTTAACAGAAAGTCGGTCTAGGGAATTCTCCTAAAAATACCATGTTGAAAAACATTCGCGATAGAATTCTCTGATGTAGATAGCATCTCCATTATGGTCTTTTACAGATCCATTTTAACCTGGTCGTTCCCATCTGGCTGTCTTATAGATGTTCCTCTTTTATAACACTAGTGAATCACAACTTTTCAAACAGCTCTATGGGAGCACACGAGTTATTAACACAAGTCAACACAGTTTTCAAACCGGCCGTCATTTAACCTCGGTAGTAAAATAAACACCGAGAAGACGAACAATGGACCATCGATTCGGATCATCGGTTCTGACGAAGACGAAGACCTCGAAACGTTAGCCGGATAAATCTTTTTATCAACCTCAGGCAAGCTCAACAGTTTAAATGAAGGCCAACACACGTCAACATCTTGAGCTATTAATTTTTAACAGAAGTCCTCGGACACATATTTAATATTCGCCTGTGCATCAATCGGCGAATATCATTGGGAAACCATGAAATTGACCATAACACAGTAATCATATTTCACCTCTCACAAAGGAGAACGCTGAAAACTGTGGAGTAACTCCCACGACCGACTTTCTATTAACTTCGGCATCGATCAAATAATTCACACTACGCTTCCATGTAAATTCTGTGCGGTTGGTCTCCACGCGACATATCCAATGGAAGCCTCATGGAAAGCGGCTCTGAGAATGGCGAAGTTCGCCGAAACGTCAGCTTATTGGTGAAAAGAGAATAAAAATAACTGCGGAGTAAAGTAAACATATTGATTGCTATCAAATTTTATCACGCTTAAGCAATATCTTTGGGACGTGTGTAGCACAGTGGTCGGAGGTCCCCCGCAGTACACATGAGATTAATCCCGCGCCCCTGACCCACCAAGCCTTCAATCCCTGCGGGGTCGGAAAATTTCTATCAGACTTGTTTGGAGGGATAGCAGCACTGGCTCAATACATCGGTAGGTCACCGCGAGTCATTGTAAAGGCCAGATATGCAATCACCTCCAACGATGCTTAATGTAGTCGAATGCATGGCGCATTCTTCAGGGATTGATCAACACCGAAAGCTTTATGCTTTTTTTCAAGCAATATCTGAAGCAAATAATGAGTGAAGTTAATATTCCAATTCTGTGCAGTACTTCGTTTCACGATTTGCCCACGCAGAACTCAACAACAACAACAACGACAACGAAGACCTATACCAACCTCACAGCAGCTAAAGAAGATCAGTTTATAAGATCATAAATAAATAAATAACATTTTAAGAGATTTTTTCCGCCTCTTTCACAATTTCAGGTGTGGAGAAGACTCCGCGTATTCTCCCAAATCACTCTATAGTACGACAGATCTTTCCTCAATTACATTTCTGACTCGCATGTAATTTTTAATAGTTAAAAATAAACCGCCATCAAAGACTAAGAAAAATGAGTTCGTCTCGATAAGGACTGCGTACCTTCTTTTCCGGTAGTAGAATCAACATTCATATACACCATTAATAAATCCTCAACATTGCTCAAGTCTATCTTTGTCATTTCTGTTGAGCCGAAGAGGATCAGAACGACTAAAGATGGGGAATCACAATGAATTATGGAAAACCAGAGAAATACCAACATAGGCAAGACAGAACTTCGGAAAACACTTTAAAATTCTGTCTACACAGCACAAGAACAGAGATTTGGAGCATCTAGTGCATCACGAAAAAATACTTGTGATGTCTTGCTGCTTAAATTCTATACGAGGGATACAAAAAAGACTTAGACGAGAATACTTCGAAAGCAGTTCTTCAAAGTGCCAGTGCACTCTTATCAAAATTGATTCGATAGAGAAGATATATGCCTATAGAGAAGATAAGAAGACTAGAGAAGAACAAGCGATCATTGGTAACTTTGGAGAGAAAAGAGAAACGCAAACAGGAATACTACGAAAGAAGTTCCTTAGACTGCCATTCTCTCTCGTCAAAACCAATTAGAGAAATGTGGTAGACGTCTATAAACCTTTCTTTACGAACGAAGCTGAATGATCTTGGTAAGCATCAGACAATTTTCTAATTATACGCTACCTACAATACCTTTGCTTTGAACAACCTTACCAGGATTAATTGAACTTCGCGTTAAGGACATTTAAACAATTAAAGAGGTTATTCACTACAAACCAGTGAAGAAACGAAAGGTAGTTTTACGACTTGATCCCACCACTTCATGATTGCTACATATGTCATATGGGAATTGTAATGGAAGTAAAAGTCGATGACCAGCAACTACATCACCTTCGATTTGCTGATAACACCGCTCTTACAAATTCAGGCCGGAAGGAGTAGAACAGCATCCGAAAACTCGTGCTTATGGACCGGCCCTGGGCGAAAGCAAATCACTCTGAACGAGATAAATACTTGCAAAGCTGTAACTCTGTGCTCAACTCCAGCGCTAAGTCAAAGGAAAAAAGAAGCCTAGAAGCAAAACAACAAAAGTACGAAAGTCGTAGAAGAGAAAGAACAGGAACTCTGAGTCCTCCGTCCCGTATTTTTCAGTTTCGTGCGTTTTCTGCTTAAAGGGTCGACCCAAAACTGAATATTAAAACAAAAAGTCCAGTGAAAGAGCGGTGGGCATAACGAAAGCGCCATCAAAAAAAGGGATAACGAGGAATTTCAACCTACGTCAAACCTCAAGGACAAAAATATCAAAAATAAAGTGGGAAGCGACACCATGTGTCTTTGTGACAGGTGCTAAACAGAGTCACCTCATGCAAACATCAGCCACATTCTCTCAAGCAGTTAGTAGAACTGGAAATACGTTATGGTAAAACGATTTTTACACTAGGTAAATTGGTGCATATGGGCGCGTCTAACAGTCAGAGGCACTCTGCAATACACATGGGATCGATCCCGCGCCCACGTCCCACCAAGCCTTCCATCCTTCCGTGGTGGGCAAATTGGTACCAGATTTGTCTGGGAGGATCGCAGCACCAAATAGATATATCAGTAGACCACCGCGAGTCATTGTAAAGGCCAGATACGCATTCAATCATCTCCAACGATGCTTAACGAAGTTGGGTGCATGGCGCATCCCTCTTGGATTGATGAACGTCGACAACTTTTTCTTATTAATTTCTTTAATAATTTTAATGACACGTCCAGAAGGAGCAGAAAGTTTTCGTAAGCATATCGTCGAACCGAAACGGTAGACTTGACAGTAGGAGACCAACAGAATCAGTTCGGTAGAACAGTAATCAAGTAGAAGGACAAAAGGGAACTTATTTTAACTCCCGAAAACGCAGGGAGCAACTTTTTCCGCCCGGTGAAAACCAAAAATCGGAGCATGAAAAAATCAAGATACAGCCCATAACCTACTTCTATTCGATTTGGATCAAGTTAATAGAGCATACACGGTCCAATAGCATCATGTGGTAGCATTTTATATAACTGTTAGAGGTATTTAGCAAAATGTTACAACTATATAACTGCTGAAAAACACATCTCACTTGAATACTTGGACGGCCCGTCCTCACTGATTGTGCGGCCCCCAACATAATATCCATTTTTTTTTCGAAGTCTTGCTGGTTTAGCCGTTCGTTGTTTCCCCGGAGTTCCGAGGCCTAGCTTAAATCTGCGCCAGGTCGTCACCACCAGAGGCAGTCACCGCCCTCGTGGATCAAAAAGAGATATGTCACCATGTGTTGTGCGGTTCACAACTTTATATGAATAACAAGTAGTGCGGAATATTAGTCTTTGTAGCCGTCACGTGGGGCTTCTGTGTGTAAGTCACTGAGAATGGTTTGAGGTGTCCTGCAACACTATCATGGGATCGATCCCTGCGCCCGTGTGCCACCAAGCCTTCCATCCCAAGAGGGTCGGAGAATTCGTACCAAACTTGTTTGGGAGGATAGTAGCTCTGGCTTGATACATCGGTAGGCCACCGCGAGTCATTTTCATGGTCAGATATACATTCAATCACCTCCAACGATGTTTAATGAAGTCGACTGTATGGCGCATCCCTCAGGGACTGACCAACGCCAAGAGCTTTTTAGCATTTACCAACGCTTATACAGTATGAATGGATAAATAATATTCCATATTTGTGAAGAATGTTCTCTATACTACACGAATAGTTTGATAATAGGACGGTGGTGGATCCTGGCATTGATTCACTTTTAGCTGGGCTTCCCGATGGGAATGCCGGACTCCTTTTTAGCGTAGGGGACCCTGCTGGGAGGAAGAATCCCGCGCTGTGCATCGCAACCCGACACCCAGGAACATCTCTCAGCTACGACGAGGTGGTAATCCTTTAGGAGGAAAGCGTAAGAGAAAAACGTATCAAGTAGATAAATACCAATTATAGGTGACGCGAAAAGCACTTTTACTCGGCTCAATTCAGTGATTAAGACAAAGAGAAAACTCTGAAAGGTCTGAACTAACATTTTGACAATGGCGTAACAACACCATTACTAATCTACAGCACCAATAGACGGTTTTGAATACGATATTAACTTGTAATAGCGAAAGAGTCAGTACAAGATGAGTTCTGACAGAGATTTTAGTATGGATAAATGCGGATCTAAGTGAACCTTTCTTTTACATCCAGTGATCTGAACGCAATGCACCGCAAGAGGTGGATTGGACGAGCTTCCGGCTCGTGGACGAGTTGTCCAGCCAAGCGATCGTCGAGTGATCACATAAGTCTATCCATCGCATTATTACCACCTTTCGTGCTATACCTAGTCCATCACTTCTTTTTTTCCTAACAGGAAATGACGAACTACTTGTTCTTGTATTTGTTTAACAGTCTTTTTTTACTAGTTTTGCTCGACTTGTCTAGTCCTTTAGCTGCTTTTCTTTTCAGACTAGGGATGTCTGAGTGATCCCGTCCGTACTAAACTGCTAAGGGAAAAGAATGAGCACAGAGTTGATAAAACGGGCGAATCCCGCCGATGACTATGAGCTTTTGCAACGTGTTGGTTCCGGTACCTATGGTGAGGTCTACAAAGCTCGGCACATAAGGTGTGGTTACCACAGTTCGTTTTCTCATGTGTCTACAATCTTATATTGATTGAGCGATTGCCGATAGCGCCTGTGAAACCTGGCTGAGAGAAAAACGAAACGAAGGACCCGAATAATGTGCTGATGAACACGCTAGCTCCCGGAAAGGGTAATAACGAGGTTCGATCCCTGCCGCGCACACCTACTGTCCGAAGTTTTGCAAGTAACTCAGCATCAACCCTACCATGAAGAAGAATAGGCAATAGTTTAAAACTGATTGCATTGAAGTCTTATATTTCATCGGTTTCAGGAGTGGTGATTTGGCTGCTGTTAAAGTTGTAAAGCTTGAGGCTGGTGACAATTTCGCCGTAATCCAGCAGGAGATTCTGATGATTCGCGAATGCTCCCATCCTAATATCATCGCATATCACGGCAGTTACTTACGTCGTGATCGGTTATGGATTGTTATGGAGTATTGTGGAGGAGGTTCTTTACAGGATATTTATCATAGTATGTTTACGTTTCTCGCGTATTTACGTTTTTTTTTTTTGCTTTCATATGACCATGTGTCTATTCCTCCACTTTCTCCAACGGTTTACCACCTCATTGTACATCAGGGGATTCATTCCCTTAGCAGGGTCTCCTAACCTGGGAACGGTTTTTCCATCAGGAAGCCTAACTAAGAGTAAACCAATACCATGATCCGTCACCGTCTTGGTATCAAAGTCGCATGTTGGCAAATTTCCCTCCGATCCACAAGGTCTACGACTGTCTGCGGTGGCGACGATCTGGAGCAGACTTTGGCCCGTCTGCCTTCGGTACTTCTGGGAACCATAATAGCTAAACCAGGAAAACTCCGATAAAATGGAAGTTTTGCCTAGGCTAGCACAACTAGTGAAGAAGGGCCATGCAAGTTTACTAGTATGTATGTATCTCACTCTTAACCTCTTTATTTACTGCCCGCTCTAAGTTTTGTCAGCAAAGTATTATATGGAATACAACCACAGTGATTTTGAGATATTCGCAAAACTTCTACTCCATGCCAGATCGAATCCGGGATCACTTTTTCCTGGCTCGCGTGTTACTGGTCCATCACTGTGGCCCTTGCCATTGTGGTTATGTGGGTATTTGTTTGGATAACTGTGCAACATGCTTTAATTTTTTTTATGATTTATAGTATTGTGAATCATGACCTAGTTGTGAATTGAGTGTGCAATTAAGTTTTGTTCGTTGGTAACTGTTTTATGGAGACGGTACGACAAGGGAGTACAATCTGCAATCCGATTTGTGGCTGATTTTGTATTAACACCCGATTTGGCTGATTCTTTCATTTTGGTTCTTTTCCCTGATTTTTTACGAGGTTGAAAATGTCTCAACAGCGGCGTCGAACAGTAGAACTGCTCTCATATTATTCTTCGGTGAGGGATGATTTTTCTAAGATTAATATGCAGGTTGTCTAGTAATGGAAACGCATATGTGGAACCTATGAATCTCTAGAATGGACCCAAAATCAAAATTTGTGAAAGAGATGAATCGCATTGTTTAATGACGAATTTATTTTGCCTCAATAGTTATCAACGTATACAACATATTAGAACATATAAATAAACCAGGGCGCATGTTATGCAGTGATCGAAGGCGCTCTGCAATAAAAACGGGATCAATCCCCGCAACCCTGGCCCACTAAGGCTTCCATCCCTCTGGGGTCGGCAAATTGGTGCCATATTTGTCTGTTAGGATAGTACCACTTTCTTGATACATCGGTAGGCCACTGCGAGTCATTGTAAAGGCCAGATACGCATTCAGTCACTTCCAACGATGCCTAATGAAGTTGCATGCATAGTGTATACTTCAGGACTAGATCGGCACTGAGATCTTTATCTTTTATTCCTTTTATTGAATAAATTTGTTTTCATACAACGCAAGAATGACTAATAAACATTTAACATGGCAAAATCCCTTTCGCATAGCACAGTGGAAAGTTTGGAGTGCGTTTTTAATGATGAATACGTGCATATGTTTATTTCGCGAAGTACCTTTTTAATGTTTTTTTCCATTTATGCATATACGTTCAGCCACTTATCCGTGAGCACTTTTCAATGGCGTTTCACTACTCCTTTTCCGAGTCCTTTGCCTACTTTTACACGGCCAAGCATTACGACAGCACAACAAAGACGAATGGCGAGTGGCAGCCAATAGCAGAATCCACCACCGTCCTGGTATCAAAGTCCCATAGTGGCAAATCTCCCTCTGATCCACAAGAGCTGTGACTGCCTGTTGTGGTGAAGACCTGGACAGACCTTGCCCAGGCTGACCTCGAGATTTCAGCGAACCATAATGGCTTAACCAGCAAGTCTCCGAAAAGCGGAGGTTATGCTGAGACTTGCACAAGCAGTGATGACGGGCTATTCAAGTATCAAGTATCAAGTGTTCTACTAGTTCTTCCGTATGAGGTTTAATGAAAATCGTTTATATGTTTAGTGACTGGACCACTTTCCGAACTGCAAATTGCGTTCGTTTGTCGAGAAACACTCAAGGGTCTTGACTACCTTCATAAAATGGGAAAGGTAAGGCTTGAACGTTGAAAATTCCTTCGTAGCTGTTCATCATAGTCTCTATTCTTTCCACTGAACTTCAGGTTCATCGCGATATCAAAGGAGCGAATATCCTTCTGACTCATGCTGGCGATGTAAAACTGGGCTAGTTTTGCTTTTATTATTTAGACCCGAGTTTTCCGTTTATGTTTCAAACAAAAGTGTCAATGTTTTAGCGGACTTTGGAGTTGCTGCTCAAATAACTGCAACGATAGGAAAGCGGAAATCATTCATAGGAACGCCATACTGGCACGTTACTCTATTTTCTATTTTTTGGTGAGACAAAGTGGTTTTCTATGGTTTTACTGGTAATTTCGTTGTTGTAGGATGGCCCCTGAAGTTGCTTGTGTGGAGCGTCGTGGTGGCTATGGAGTTCAATGCGACGTTTGGGCTGTTGGCATTACTGCTATAGAGCTGGCTGAATGCCAGCCACCATCATTTGACCTTCATCCAATGCAGGTCCGCTATTTAGTCAAGTTCATTCATTTTTTGTAAGGACCTAGTATCTGTTCCTCGTCTTTCCTCAACTTCATAAAATTTTTAGGTCTTATATTTGATGACCAGAAGCAGTTACAAACCTCCACACCTTAAGGAAAAACATCGCTGGTTAGTCCTTTGCCTGATTTTTCGCCGATTTTAAACTTTTTAAGTCGAGTTTTTTGCTGGAATATTTGATTATGTGATATTGCGTTATTACAGTAATTACAATTGTTGGTATGCTGACTTAATTTGAACTGTTTGCTAGTGTTAGACCCTAAGTGAAGTTTTCTGGCACAACACAGACTTTAGGATTTTCATCGTTAAATTGTTAATAAGACAGTATTTCTGACAAAGTTAAAGTGGTATTTAAATTGATCGTGCTCGTTGTAGCAAATGTTTGCAGCGGTTACTACGACGAGTTTTATTTAAGTGAGAACTCTTTTGGAAAGATTTACTGCCTTTACTGTGCTGTTTTAACATTGTGGAAAGCGTGAATTTGCAAAGGAAGTAGCTCTAATGAGCAAACCTTATACCCAGTGGGGTTATCTCGTTGCAAGTCAGCTATCACTGACGGTTTAATCAACTTAAGGTATTACAAATAAACAAGCTGGTTCTTTCCAGGTCTCCCCTTTTTCACGACTTTGTTCGGCAGTGTCTCACGAAAAACCCGAAGAAACGACCCACTCCCGATAAATTGTTATCTGTGAGTGGATATTAGTAACGTAAAATACAAAAAACTGTTACTAGAACAATTCGAAACAGGAACTCTCAATTAAGCTCAGCCCTTAACTTGTACTACTTTACGAACTTTCTTTTGTTGAAGCTGATGCGAAGTTGTTCAGACGTATTTTAATGTTCGATGGCTAATGTTTCAATGTGACTCTTTCAGGGTGGGCCCTTTTCAGAGCCTGAAAGTATTGTCATATGGGTGCATTTTTTTTTGAATACTGTACTGTTTTTTCAGTAATATGTGAACCACAGGTAGTTTCAGTCCTTGGAGGAAAAGTGCGGTGAGGCCTTTCTAACAGTCAATTATTTGGTTTTGATAATAAGTGATTTCATTTCCGCTGAATTTTCGCCGAACAATAAAATACACACAATACATATGGGATCCATTCTCGCTCTCCAGCTTCACCAAGTGCTCCATCCATCCGGGGTCAGGTTGGTACCAGACTTGTCTGGGAGGATAGCAGCACTGGCTCGATACATCGGCAAGCCACTGCGAGTAATTGTAAAGGCCAGATATGCATTCACTCGCCTCTAACGATGATTGATGAAGTAGCATACGTGGCGCATCCCTTAGCGATCGATCGACACCGAGAGGTTTATCCCTGTTTTAATAACAATACGAGTTCGGCAGATCATTATCCAGCGAACATCAAAATGCGTGTTAACAACCTCGTTTCAGCTCAGATAGACCTTGTAGGGTAATGCTGTTTGAACACATCTTCGCCCTTTCTCTTCCTAATTCTTTGCAAGTAGTATTTATGGCGATCGATTGCATGCGAAGTTTATGTGTTTGTTAGACGTGTTACGTGGCTACACGTAAAGTATTTAGTGATTTCTTTGTTATTAAGCAATTCCTTCTGGAGTTGCCGTCTTGGTTGTAGTTGATATGGTTGATTTTACAGAACATGCATCTAGTTGTCTTGTAGAATTCGATATATCTACATATATGTTCTCACGAACTGCCCTCGTTTAGCTGAACAGAGCAAAGGTTTAGTTGGAACTGGGACATATATAGAGTTATATTTCGTCACTTTTTTTCTCATGTGGTGGTGAACGCGTTATTCTCCGGAAAGGGTATTAGCGTTTTCGGTTCCCATCGCAAAGCTCAGCGGTCCGGAGTTTTGCAAATATCTCAGCATCATGGTTATATAGTTGTATGGATTATTATGCCGAGGTTTATAGAAAAACGATCTTCTTTGTTTTGCAGAAACTTCTTGTGCGAATTTTAATGGAAGAATTTCCAAACAAGTTTACACTTAGCATGTTTCGTCGATTTTATCTTTAACTATGAATTTTGTGGGTACGTGTGGCGCAGTGGTTGGAGGCGCGACTGCGACACACACGTGGAATCGATCCCAGCGCCCATGGCTCACCAAGCCTTCCATCCCTCCGGGGTCAGCAAATTGGTAGCAGAATTGTCTGGGAGGATAGCTGCACGGTCGATACATCGGCAGGCCACCGCGAGTCAAGGCCAGATATACATTCAATCACCTCCAACGATACTTAGTAATGTTGAATGCATGGCGCATCCCTCAGGGATTGATCAACGCCGAGAGCTTTAGAGAGAGAGCTTTATGATTTTCATATGTTTTTTAAAGGTAGACTAGATGTAAGGGGGCACAGATTTTGTGATTCCTGATCCACTCATTTTGCTAATCGTCCTATATCTCACAATTATTGTTTCAGGCCCATCACTTCGTTCTGGGCTCACTTAGTTCGAGAATGACGAGAGACTTGCTCGACAAGGTTTTTTTTGCCCTAATTTTTTCACTGTCCAGCCAACTTTTAGGAACCGAATGTGGTTTTTTGACAGCTGCCGATATTTTTTCGATGAATAGGCTTGATAAGTGGAGAACATATTAATTGAAGTGACTTCTCTTTATTTATACAAATGAGTGAAAATTTTCAACTCATGTTCTGCTGGGCGAAATCTCGTTGCTCCGTTGCATTCGTGTTTGAACTAAGATTGTAAACAGGGAAAACGACAGAGTACAAAAGTACAAACTATGATCTCCAATCTCCATGAAATCAGAATTTTATCGTAGGAGAATAAGAAAGCATGCATCTTATTGACAATTGTCTGTACTTTTTCAATTGGTTTTTATTTCAATGCAGTTGCTTATGAGCTGAGAAATATTGTCTCAAAGTTGAGAGCGGACATTATTTTTGCTCCGTATGAGTGAAAAAATTGCTTGTATAGTCAGTGGCTGCCCTGCAATGCATATGGGTTCGTTCTCGCGTCCTATGTTCACCAAGCCTCCCATCCCTTCGGAGTAGGCAAAATTCGTACCATACTTGTCTGGAAGGATAGCAGCACTGACCCGTTGCATCGGTGAGTCACCACAAGTCTTTGTAAAAGCCGCATACGCATTCAATCACAGATAGCGATGCTTGACGAAGTCTAATGCATGGTGCATCTCTCGGAGATTGACCAGCGCCGAAAACTTTATTCTTTTATTCGTTTATTATGGATGCAAATCAATACATGTCAAAAATCACTGTCAGTTAAATGTATCATTTGTACAGAGAGGTGCATTGTGAAGTTATAGGTTTTGAATGGAATGCTAGATTTGTTTATTTGAGGTTATCATCATGTTGTAGTAGTGTATACGCTGTGTACCTCTACATGAAGGGTAAAGTGTTCTGCGTTGACTAATCACTGACGGATGAGGCGTGCGTTCGACATCATTAAACATGGTTAGAGGTGGTTTACTGCTTCTCTGGCATGTACAATGGATCGAGGTGGGCTATAGGTGTATGAAGTCGGTGCTTCTACGCTCCGAGACGAATCTGGTACCAATTAGCCGATTCCGGCCTAATATTAAGCTTGGTAGGCCTATTACTTGGGATCGAATCAATGACTGCGTGTATATTGCTAGTCATTTCCAACCTTTGCGCGAAACAAGGTATCCAGTACTTAAAATAAACAGTGTCCATTTTGGTAGTGCTAATTATGGTATTATGTGACTGTTTAATCGTCGAGTAATTGGTGAGCGTGCCCACTTAAGTGACATGTTCCTTAATGTTCCATGACAAAGTTGAGATCTTTGGGGTTCCTTATGAGGAAATCTAACTAACAGTTCGATGTTCTTTCTGATTTTTTTTTATGTTTGCTTGAAATTCTTTGGGAACTAATTATTGACGTGTTATCTCTGGTTATAACTCAGAAGCATGACATGTTTTACACATAGTGGTTTTTGGCAATACGTCAACGGCAGCGTCCCTTGTGTAATCGTCAGTGAGGAGCAGAACTCTGGAATCTATTTTTCATCTGCTTAGAATCGGGGCTCTCGTGATTACGCTGCGTGCCGACTTACCATTTGTACGTTATGGTTAGACGCGTTTGGTGCATTGGTTAGAAATGCTTAAGTGCAATACACATTTGATTAGTTGCTGGTTCGATCTCCCGACCAGTCTCACCAAAGCTTCCATCGCTCCGGGGTCGGAAAATCGCTGACAAATTTCATCTAGGCGATAAAAATCGTGACTTCGTATATCGGTAGTTCCTGCAAATCATTGTATAGTGCAAACACGAATTCAATCATTTCTTTGATGATTGATGAATTTGAAGGCATGACACATTCATCAAGACGTTGATCAGTCCTAGCAATGCACTTTTACACTTTAGACCAGTGAGGAACTTGGATTCGAAAACATCACAAAACAGTCCGTTCTTCTTCAGTGCATTCATAATACTCCGGTTTTTGTTTTTTATACCTGGAACTAACTATTCCTTATTCTGAAAAGGCATATGCGTCAGGATCTTTCAGAGAAATTCGTTCCATTGAGCGTGAAACGGGCATCGCAAACATGTGTTAACATTTGATATTTTTAGCACATTTTCCAATTGTCGACTTTTACTTCCATGTTATCCCATTCAGCGTTCTCACAAACATCTTTACGAATAGAGCTTGGTAGTTTCGACGTGATAGTATCGCCTTCTTTCATTCCCTTTACCTTTTTATTGTCAGTAATGATGCAGGTTGGCGGTTTTTCAATAACATTTCAATTGTCTTGAGTTTTTGTAGTATCTCCGTAACAATTTGTGTGATCTCGGCAGGATCTATAACTTGGTATTTCTACAAACAACAGTTGGTTTTATGGCGTTTTTATGGGGCCTTTTGTTTTATGCACCTGTGTTTTTTTTAAATTAAGTCCTTTCCTATCACCTGTATCACCTGTAGTCCCGTTGATCGTCGAGTGACTCGAGCGGGCGCCAGTAAATTCTCTATTTTTCCCTGTCGCGTGCAAGAGTAGCCCAGTGGGTTCTGCTCGCTTTAGGGACTCGTCGAGCGTCATATCTTTCTTCTAGGCTTTCCGTGAAGAACTCTGGCCATCAGGTCGGTGGTCTTTTTGCAGCACGTTTGACATCCCGATGAATCCAGTCAATAACAGTTTTTGTCCGCCGGTTATCATTCATACGCATTACGTCTCCGACCCACCTTATCTTCGAATGTTTGGCGTATAGAACGGCATC
>MQTX01000135.1:214702-266297 GCA_009735665.1 Angiostrongylus cantonensis
ATAGAAATTTTCCGACCCCGCAGGGATTGAAGGCTTGGTGGGTCATGGGCGCGGGATTAATCCCATGTGTACTGCAGGGGGCCACTGCACCACACGCGCTCTATACCACGTAGTGTACATAATTAGTTTTTATTTCCTTTTACCGCATAAGAAACAACTATGAAAAATTATGAAGAATTAATAATTAACGTGAGCATTTTGTCAACTATTCCATGGATGTTTTTAGGTAAATAATGGTTCATCAGCGCGACTGATTCAACAACGTGTTCAAGACGACGATGATAAGGATACTGGCGAAGAAGAAGAGGTGAAGGATAACAGTGTAATTCTGGATTCGTATCTTGCTCCAAGATCTTTCCTTTTGCCTCGGTTAAAAAAAAGGGATTAATGCTGAATATTTCAAACAGAAATTCCTTTAACGTCAGTGTGGCTAGTTAAATATATCCTTTCTTTGATAAGTTTACACGAGGTTGGTAAATAATCTTTGTTCGGCTAACATTTAAACGAATAGCGGATAGTCTGAATATTTCATTGTTATAGGGTAAAGAGGGAGTCTTGATTTGGATACTCGAAATATTACTTATATTGATTAGAAAACTAGATGAGAGATAGAAGGACCCACATGATGTGGTGAACGCGTTAGTCCCCGGAAATATTAATAGCGTTCGTTCGCCACCGCAAACACCTAAGCTCCGAAGTTTTTCAGATATCTCAGAATCGTTGTATTTATATTGACTGTTAGCCTTAAAATCGCTCTCGTCCATTTTTTGAGAGCTTCTTAGTACTTTCGTTATTGAACCGAAGCTAGAAGTGAACGATGTGTTGATATGTGTTGTGACATTTAGATGGTAAACCATCGAGAAAGTGGGGGCTCAGGGCGGAAGTTAACTAGTGATGGTACAAATAGTTTTTTTCAAATGTTTCTTTATGTATAACTTTGTTTGGAACCCAGGTTTTTAAAAAAAAATGGAAAATAAAGTTTAAATTTTCAATCTTTTTTGCTCAAGCGCGACGGCTGAAAACGTTAGGGATACATTATGAGTGATCATTGGGTCTTGCAATGCCAAATCACACCTGCTTAATGGCTTCGATTTGCGAGAGCCATGGCTAAAAAGTGGAGAAATTATGTTCTTTGGTCTTCAAGAAAAGAAAATTGGGATTTTATTGCAGTAGATTAAGAACCGTTGTATCTTGTTGGCAAAAAACTGTGGATTCTAATTGTTCTTGCCTAAATAAATAAAGTATAGTATGGGTTGATATGACCTATTATTTTTCTTGATGAGAAAATACGAAGTTGTTACTACAGCATTTATTAATAAACAATAGCTGATGTTTTTGCAGTCTCGCCCTTTTTAGAGTCCTGAAAGATTAAAGTGACGCGCAATGTACTCAGCCAAGCACTTTCAAAATTGCAGATAAAACTTAATACATAGTTCTTTCTTTTTCTTAAAGAACATGTGTTTTAAATACTCACCGTTTTAATCGTTGTAAGTTTTCCATTTGTTTGATGAAGACCAGCCGCACAGAGTATTACATGGGACAAGAAAGTGCCTGGCTCAAGTCGAAAGATCGGGCTAAGGTATGGCGCGAGGTCACGTATAATTACAAAAGCCTTCTCATTGCTGTCAATTTTCAGACTTTTGGATTTTATCGAAAATAGTTCAAGTGTTTTTCGCGTAGTTGTTTCGGATTCCTGTGCCAGGATAGTGTGACTTTTACTTCAAAATCTTCCTTGTTATGTTTCTGCGTCCTGTGAACGCCTACTGGAGTATTTGCTTTAACTTTAAATCTACCGACTAAATATTCTTTTATACGGACTCTCGGTGGTCTACCTATTTCGGCAACGACAGGAGTTAATGCTGCGCTGAAGAGGCTAGAGAACTACCCGCTTAACATATCGGTGTTTTATGACAAGTGACACCTAGTCAACATTTAACTCCCTCTCCACCACTTGGGAATGCGCTACAATATTCGATGAGTTTGCGGTTCGTGAACCCACATAGGACGGAAAAGTTAAAGCTCATTTCGATTTATAAGCTGAGATACGGGCGCAATTTTATGCTACGTTGATGATACTTGGTGAGGCCAAAAGTCGAACGTACGGTTGTATTCGGAACTCATCCTCCCATTCATTTTCATCAAATAATCCATATTCTTTTGACTAGCGATACAGTAATAGAAAGATAATAGGGGGAGGGAAATAATGCGGTACCTCCTAGCGCTTTACCGCCTCATTGTGTCTGGAAGGTGTTCCTACGTATCGGACTGCGATGTACAGCAGGGGATTAATTCCACCGGCAGGGCCTCACAAGCTGAGGAGTCCGACATTTTCATCATAAACCCTACCTAAGACCTAGCTAAACGAATACTAGGTCGGTGGCAAATCTCCCTCTGATCTACAAAGGCCGGCGACTGATTGTGTTGGTGTCGACCTGGGGATTTTGCTATGCTGACGTGGGGACTCTCCAAGGAACCACTATGGCTAAACCAGCAAAGCTCTGAAAAAGTGGAAGCGATGTTCTAGCCCGCACAACCAGTGAGGACGGCTTCTCTATGTGTCCAATTAAGTAAGTAAAAATGCGGTAAGGTAATAAAAGTAGACAGTGACAATGTAGAGAAGAACGAAGTACAATAAGTGGAATTCTCGTGTAAGTGATCACTGGTCCTCTTCCTCCTGCTGAACTAATTTACACCTCCAATTCAAGTCTCGTCTATGTGTTAGCGGAATCTCGCAGTGAATTTGATTGATTGAAGTAAAAACCATTGCAATCTGCAACTTTTTCTCAAGCAAGCGCGACCGTTTTATTTTCTTTTACAGTGGTGACGAAGTTAAAATTTTTCGAGACCACATAGTACTTTTTGTTTGCCCATTTGGCATTTCTAACATCAAGGTAATTGAACAATACTTTATAGACGGGACGCACTGTTTGGTGTTTGTCTCTGCTACGCTTACGTTGAGAGTTAAAATTACATCCTTCGCTTTGATTTTTTTTTTTTTGTAAATCTAAACCCTAAAAGGTAAAATAGAACGACGTGTTCAAAAGTCATATCTTTAAGGCGATAGGAGAAAGTCTCTTCCATGACTATCCTTACTCGAAGTCTATAAAGACTGTAATTATTGGAAAACTAGCGGTAGTTTTCGAGAAATCAATTTCATCGTATGTAAAATGGGTTTTTCATAACTGTTCCGTTCCAGGAAAGGTTGCATCTACAGGATGTGCCTTCAGTACGTGCGAGTCTCTCAGATCGCTTCGATGGTCCTCGTTCAAGAGATAGCGCATGTCAGAGTCGTGATATGACTCCTTCTTCTGCGTCGTCATGCTCGTCGTTTTCCTCACGTGGTGGCGCTTTCCATTCTGATAGGACGTTGCCAGCTAGGGTGAGTATGTATGTGTAACTTGTCAGGATTGCACTGAACTTCTTGTCTTTCCAATTCTCGTTTGCATTTTTTGTGACCATGTAGTTAATCAGTGCAAGAAGCAAATCTTGCGTATCTCAAATTACACGCATAGGTTGGTTGCGCGTATCTTTAGCAGTATCTTAGCTTCTTTTCCGTTTTATAAGTGAAAAGTTCCTAAACGTTTGCCTAACATTTCCATACTTCGTAGGTTGTGTTGTTAATTTGCTACTCTCGGTTCATTACGGCAAAGAAAATTCTCAGGATCTACCACCCTTGCCCGATGTAGTGTCTGGTGATGCTTTGCTTCACGACAATAATGGAGTCATTGAAGACGATTGTGGAACGTTAGTAGGTAAATTGTTTGATTAATTTAAGTTTAAGTTTGTAATTCGCAGTAAAAATGGCTGAAGTGTTGTGACAGAGACTGAGAGAAAGGCTAAACGATGGACTCGCATGGTGTGATGGTGAACACGTTAACCTCCGCAAAAGGTGGTAACGCGTTTGATCTTCACCGCAGACACCAGCGGTCCAGAGTTTTACAAACATCTCTGTATCATTATGGTTATATTGTGGCAACTTTGGACAATGCTGCATATTGTATTTATAGCGCCTTATGAACCACCTCGAACTCTCCGCGCTACTCAGGGTTCAGTGCAAAAACGTTCGTCATCACTAGAACAAAGTGGTGCAGTACGACTACGTGCCATTCCCGGAAGTGAAATTGAGCGACCAAAAACATATTTTGGATTGCCGGTCACTCCTAAGGTCACAATGTTACAATTGTTCGTCACCATATAATTGTTACATTTTGTTGTTTCCTGCTTAATTAAGTAGTAGTTTTCAGGTTGTAATGGGTGCGTGTTTCACTAAGATGGTACATGAATGCACTTTGCGAATTAACTGTGCCGCTTCATGGATACATCGTGGAACAGGCGCCCAGCTCATTCTTCTGGGTTGTGAAGAGGGTATCTATGCTGTCGACACTAATAAGCTGCATGATGGGGAGTTGACGAAGGTCTGTGTTTTCCATTGTTTTGCTGGATTTAGCTGTTTACGAACAAAATTGCTGTTGCGAATGACGCACATTAGCGTTTTAAAGATATTTTCAAGTACTTAACATAGTCAAGGCCCGTGTGACGTGGTGGCCGGAGGTGCACTACAATACACATGGGATCAATTCGCGAGCCCTCGGCCCACCAAGCTTTCCATTTCTCCGGGGTTGGCAAATTGGTACTAGACATGTCTGGGAGGACAGCACCACTGGCTCGATGCATCGGTAGGCTACTGCGAGTTATTGCAAAAGCCAGATATCCATTCAATCACCACCTCCAAACGATGTTTAATGAATTCGAATGCATGGCATCCCTCAGGGATTGATCAACGTCGAGAGCTTTTTTAGAGCTTTACTTAACATAGCAATCAGTCGATTTTTTTGCCGGAAAGAATTATTGAAACAAGCGAATGTAAAAATAATCATTTTGTTCGTGCCTAACACAAATTTATGTTTTATTTGGAAATTTTTTCGTCACCTTGCACGTTAATCATTGTGTAGTGTACTACGAAATCTTGTTTATTCGTGTTAATTCATTTTGAAGATACATCATCGACGATGCTCCTGGCTCCACGTACATCAAGACGTTTTAATGGCCCTGCAAGGCAGGACATCCTACTTGTATCGGTTAGTGATCAAGAGTTTGTTAACGTGACTGTACCGTATCTTGGGTGATAGTTAACATAGGACGACGTGAGTTGACCTTAGTTCGTTCGCTTGTGAAAGGGATAGTTGTGATACACTGGCTAGTACATTTCGATTTCCACCAATCTTTGTAGTGGATTGTAATGTTTTTTACCATAATTTCTCTTCTGCGTGTGGCCCAGTGGTAGTGATGTCGTTTAGTGTGCACAAGGCTCTGGTTCGACCCCTTGCTGAGTTAGGCGCCATCCCTTCTGAGTCGCGAGATTGGTACTAGACCTCTCTAAATTGTTAGAACTCGACTCTGCAATCCAGAAGAACAGGCGACTGGCTAAATGAAGGTCTGGGAACGCTTTATCACGATTATCAGAGAATCCCAGGGAGAATCGATTTTATCAGTATTTAGCGACACCTAAAAAGAAAACAGAAAATCGCTCAGCAGCATCCAAATCCATACGCACAGGTGGATGATTTCCGTGGAGCTGTGTGGAGAACAAATAGTATGCATGAGGTGCTGAGATCCACATAATATGCGAGCAGTGCAAGATAAAAAAAATAAATTTCGTTTTTCTGCGTGCTGTTGCCTTGAGTCCTACATACCATCGTTAAGTAAGTCTGCACGACTAGGCAAGAGAAGCGTTGTGTATGTGTAATAAGCTTAGGAGTTTAAAACTATCTGTTTAGACCGCGGGTACTCAAAAGTGTTGTTTCATCTGGTTGTATCCTTCAACAACTTGCGTTTGAAATGTTTGCGTGGTGTGTCGTATCAAAAACGTATTCGTCAAGTGTCAACCCTGTGAGAACATACAATAATTCTATGGAGGCATCTGTTTTTGCCTTACATTTTAAATGACTTCAATTATTTAATCCTTGATTGTTCCTCATAATATGGTATACGTTGAGTAATGCAACTCGCCTTTTAAACACATAAAGAACTCGTCGATATACACGGTTTTGCCTGCGGTGTAGATTTCGAGAGCTTCTATAAGTGATTTAGTTTGGTAGAAACTTATCACGTCAAATATAGCTCGAATTGTTGGCAAAATGGATGTGAGTCTACCCTTCAAATCTGCCCCACGACATAAATTGGAAATCAAGAGATCTATGGATAAGTAGCACTGAAATTACAATAACCACTCAGCCGTGGTAGTCCAGCACTTTAAATCTTTAAGGCAGAGAGCGGGAAATTCGTTCAACTATTCAATTTTTGGTTGCAATGACTAATCCCCATTTCCATAGTTGTTGATTTCTGTTGTAACCATATTCGACATTGTTTTTATACAATTATTATAAAGACGTTACAGGCATGATTTGATTGCATTATCTCAAAAAAATCTAACGTTGCGTATAAGCAAACCTATCAATAAAATGCCGGAGAAATATATACCCAAGAAGTTTGCGATCACAGTACGACTGCCGGAAACAAAGTAAGTCCTATGCTGTCATCAGCAGGTATTTTACTACCTATCCATTACCATTCAATCACTGTCATTTGCTATCACTACCCTACTTATTATATTTTATATTATTTTATTACATTATTACATATACCGTACTGTAACTATTTACAATGTTTACTTTTTATTTACTGCCTTTAATAAGTTTCTACGACAGGGTCAACGATATTATTTGTGAAGCAACCACAGTGATGCTGAGATATTTGGAAAACTCCGCACCGCAGGTGTCTGCGGTGGAAAAGAGTACGCTATTACCCTTTCCGGGAACTAACAGGTTCACCACCACACCATGCGGGTGCTTCATTTCGCCTGTCCCTCACCTAGTTCCATCGATCAGCGTTATCGGTAATCACCACGCAACGGAATTGATCTAGGGAGCCCAAATCGTCAACGAACCCAATGAAGCTGAGGCTGTAATCGAAATCACAATGTTCACTTTTTATTTACTACCTTATAGAAGTTTCCATGACCTGCGGTTCGGAGTTTTGCAAATATCTCAACAACATTGTAGTTGTTTTACAAATATTATCCTGCCGTGGAAACTTGTAAAAGGCAGTAAATAAAAAATTAACATTATTACTTTATAACTGTTTATTTCTACTATTTTACTGTTCATTACGCTATTTGTTACTACTTTTTTCATTTAATATTTACTACCATAACTGCTCAGAGGTGCACTCCAATGTACAACGTCACGTGGTGAAGGGACTCAGGCCAGTGCAACATTCCTTTGCTGCTGCATTCCATCGTCCGTGTTATTGTTCCAGTGGTGAGAGTTGTGAATAGAAATCTTGAAAACTAAAAGGAAAATTAAAAGAAAGAAGAAGAAGGGAGAAATGTTGTGATACAGTATCTTTTTCATCTTTAACCTTTAAGTGATGCATTATCTTCTTGCAGTGTTATTGAAATGTTGCGCATATTCGAAATAGCACACGAGTGTAGAATTTCCATCTACTGCCCATAACTTTTATTCACGGCATGGTATCACCTGTATCACCTGTAATCCCGTTGGTCGTCGAGTGACCCGAGCGGGCGCCAGTAAATCCTCCATTTTTCCCTATCGCGGGCAAGAGTAACCCAATGGGTTCTCCTCGCTTTAGGGACTCGTCGAGCATCATGTCTTTCTTCTAGGCTTTTCGTGAAGAACTCTGACCATCGGGTCGGTGGTCTTCCTGCAGTACGTTTGACATCCCGAGGAATCCAGTCACTAACAGCCCTTGTCCATCGGTTATCATTCATACGCATTACGTGTCCGGCCCACCTTATCTTCGACTGTTTGGCGTATAGAACGGCATCTTTGATTTTCGATCGTTGACGTAGATCGGAGCTTCGGATCCCATCCCTTACTTGTGCGAAACGGGATACTCCTAGCATCGTCCTCTCGACTGAGCGTTCGATAACGCTGAGTGATCTTTCATCCTGCTTACGTTGCGACCAAGTTTCTGACGCATACGTTAGGGCAGGAAGAACCGTTGAGTCGAAAAGGGCACGGAGTCGGGTGTTCTTTGTTCTCTTCACTACATCCTCGATGCTCTTGAAGGCTCCCCAAGCCGCTCGTTTCCTTCTGCTCAGCTCTGGAGCTAAGTCGTTCATCATATTGATTTCCCGACCTAGATAGACATAACTGGAGCATTTGGAGATATTCGTTCCGTTGAGCGTGAATGGGACAAACGAAACCAATCCGTTCTTCATGAACATCGTTTTCTTGAGATTTAGTCGAAGACCAATCTTTCCACATGCTTTATCAAAGCCGGCAAGCACACGTTCCGCTTGGCTAACGTCTGGCGTTATAAGAACGATATCATCAACAAAGCGAAGGTGATGTATCTGCCTACCATCGATTTTCATTCCCATATTATCTCATTCCATGGGAATGGGATAAGTCCTTTCCTATAGAGTATTTAAACTGCGGAAAACTCAGGAGTACGGTCTGTTCCTTCCTGCATGTTGTATGTTGCACATTGTATTGTATTAACTTGAGAGTTTCCTGGGAGAGATTTTGCTGGGTGAAATTCAAACAGTTACTTTTGCTGGTGTTAGTGTTATTGTAGTGTTCAATGAGCCAACCAAATTTCGCATCGATTTTGTAACAACAGTATCTCTTAAAATCCGGTCGAAAAATTAAACAAATCTCAATTTGCAGTCGCATTGGGATTTCGCTTCCGTTTTTTTTTTGTGGCTCTCTATCTTTCCGTTTTAACGAAAACAATGTTCGGATTCTGCGTAGAATTGTGGGACAACAGCGGTACACAAGGGGAAAAACCTGTTTAATATGTGAGTAATCTAATCACGACACAGTTTTTCGGATTTGCCTCATTTTTAAATTTGGGCAAGAGTTTCTGGAGTAGTGAATCACTTTGGATGGTCTTGATGTGCATCTTAATCTTGTCTTCCTTTTTTTTCATAGAGAAAAAATACCTCGGTTTCATCTTCATCGTAACTTTATGCAGATAGTGAAGCTGTCGAAGCCAGTTTTACTTCGCTGGGAGATCAGTTCCAATCATCAGTTGTCCGGAGAAATCAATATTCGTAGATGAACTCGATCCTGTGAGTGGAAGAAATTCGCTAAGTCCCCTATCGTCAAATTTACATGGGTGCAGTTACTTACTAATAACGCCGCTTAACGAGCTGTGCTTTTAGTAGGGTAGTACAGTGATGTTGTAATTAATCGACTTAGCTTGTCATCAAATTGTGAATACAACTTTTCCATGCCAGTGTGTTTGAGTTGCGAGCAGCCCTGGTGACTGTCATTTGTCAGAATTTCATCTTTTCCCTCATCGCCTTGAACTACTGACACTTTTCCCTATGTTTTATTTCCACGATAGCAGCACTTCCTTAGGGCCAGGGAAATCCTTTAGTAAATGCGGACTTTTGTCTTGGGACCCTTTGCATAGCATTGAAGGTAACTTGCTTGAAATCTTTGCGGGATAGAGGGACTTGGAATAGTTGCTATAGTTAATGAGGTTATACCAGGATAGTAATAATAAAGGATAAAAAATAAAAGGATAAAGCTCTCGGCGTTGATCAATCCCTGAGGGATGCGCCATGCATTCGACTTCATCAAGTATCGTTGGAGGTGATAGAATGCATATCTGGCCTTTACAATGACTCGCGGTGGCCGGCCGATGTATCGAGCCAGTGCTGCTATCCTCCCAGACAAGTCTGGTACCAATTTGCCGACCCCGAAGGGATTATGTGAAATGCAGCCAAAATGATGCTGATGTATTTGCAAAACTTGGACCTCCAAATCTAACCGCGACTACTCTTTCCGGCGGATCACATGTTACTCATGAGACCGCTAAGGCGCTCGTTCCTTTCTCTCATTCATTCCTTTTACTCTAGCGCTTTACTATAACGTACACCTTTAAGACGATCGTCGGAAATAGGACTGTCTGAATGATCAGTTAATTATTTAATCACTTGTTTGGCACTTGAGCGGCCCGTCCTCGCCTTTTGTACGGACCCCAGCATAATCACCGTTTTCGGAGATTTGCTTGTTAAACCGTTGTGGTTCTCTGGAATTCCGAGGTTATCCTGGCCAAAGTCTGCCTCAGATCTTCACGGCCACAGACGGTGGCAGCCTTAGTGGATCTGAAGAAGCATACGACTTTGATACCAGGACGGTGGTTGGTCCTGGTATTGGTTTACTCTTCGCTAGGCTTCCTGATGCACTCCTCAGCTTGGGGACCTACCGGGGAACGATTCTCCCTGCTGTACATCGCAGTCCGACACACAGGAACACCTCCCAGTCACGATGAGAGGATAGACCGTTGGGAGGTGTTTAATTACTAAGTTGTGTAATTGATAAATCAGCAATTTAACACTCTGGCGACGAATGACAAACCCCTGGAGGTTTCATATTGTTTTCGTGGGAGTGGCAAGTGAGACATCTGCAGGTGTCATTTTCTTTGCGGTGATTTATTTTGGTGGAAAGAAACGTTCTTCCTGCACTTATTCCAGTCAGCCGATAGCTTATTTAAAACAGATACTGTGGTGAGCGTCGTCCATGGAAGGATGTCTTCCTGATATTTTCTCACCTTGCGGTAGAAGGTCGTTGTTGATGGAGAGAGTGTGATAGCTGGATAGTATTACCAGTAAAGTGGTGGAGAAATGTCTGTACCTTGAAGAACTCACAACGCATTCAGGAGCTCCATTTTTGACCAGAAATTCGTTATTTTCCAATTTTCAATCGCTATGATGACTTTTGGATGTTGTTTGAATCGAAAGGATAAGGATAAAAGGATAAAGCTCTCGGCGTTGATCAATCCCTGAGGGATGCGCCATGCATTCGACTTCATTAAGCGTCGTTGGAGGTGATTGAATGCATATCTGGCCTTTACAATGACTCGCGGTGGCCGGCCGATGTATCGAGCCAGTGCTGCTATCCTCCCAGACAAGTCTGGTACCAATTTGCCGACCCCGGAGGGATGGAAGGCTTGGTGGGCCATGGGCGCATTTCACGTGCGCGCCGCAGTGGCGCCTCCAACCACTGCGCCATACGCGCCCCTATCGAGAGGATATCAAAATTAAAAGCTAAAGATCGAAATATTCTTCCAGAACTTACACAACTTCATTGAATGTTGACGACGGTATGATTACATAAATGACGAGTTTTTTTTTTGTTCGACACACACAATAGTTGTATATGCATCAAAAATATCGGAGGGTGTGTAGGAGAACATGGAGCGTGCATAGTTTAAAAGAAGCCTAGAAATTTTTTTTCGAAACGCGGAGAAAAGCAACTAATTGAGCGGAAACCACTATAGAAAGGTGACGGACTACATAAAGCCGGTCGTATTGCATGTGTGATACCCGTAGGGGTCACAGTGAGCGCAGTTAGGCGTCGCAAGAGTGTTAATCATCTTTACAATGATTGATGAAGTTGAACTTATGGTACATACTTCAGGAATTGGTCGACGTCAAACGTTTTGTACTCTATATTTAAGGAATATGTAGTAAGAACTGCAGTTGTAAGGTGGCCGCGTTAACAACAAGGTGTTAGGTACCATATTCCATATTTCTGTCGTTGATCATTAATTTAGACTGGAATGAAAAGATGGTAGCATGAGTATCGTCCATTCGTGTGTTCTTTATTATGAGACTGTTATAGTGTCTTCACTTTGCATTTATTTATATTTCAGGTATGAACCGCTCAACAAGTTTCTGTTGGTGAGATCGGCTGAGCTCGATGCGGAGACTCGTTTTCCTCTTAGTCCTTTCAAGGTATCCATTTATTTCAGTTTCGATCATTATTTCATTATGTTCGCTATTTAGTGCATTAGATCTGGCTGAGTCAATCTTCCTCTATATTATTTTGTTTTTCTGTTGCAATATAAGTTGATTATTTAGTTATTGTTACTTCATATTTCATCAGTGGAAAAGGAAATAATTCTAGGAGTGGTTACTCTTGGGATAATGGATACTCTTTTTAGCTAATCAACACTCGTACAGATTTTCCACAATTGTGCATTGGAATACAAACCACCGACTCTACTGACAAATATAAATTTGATTGGATTAATTTTGGAGATAGAAAGGTGATTTATTCTCGTAGCCCTACAGTATTTGCTTTATTTATAACATTATGGTCTCAGAATATAGTTGGTGAGGTTACATTCTTCCATCAAAGTTTTCCTAACCTTTCGTACTAATAGAGAACAGCTAGAATACACCGGCAAGTGAACGCTGGTACATGGGCGTTAACTCGCACGTTTTCTTACCATTTTCTGTTGGGTAACGTAGGCAAAAAAGTGCTAAATTTCCGCGTCAAGGTGCTTATTTTTCTTCTTGCGGTAGGTGTGATGGCAATTATATGTCTATATTTTTTTTTAAAAATATCACCACTTCACCAGTAACCAGTGTTTTTAACAGGAGATAGTGAGTGTCAAGCAGAAGCCAGATATTACGCAATTTGATGGCCTAAAGTTGAGTGTAGCTGCAATGTTGCAAATAGGCAGGGATTCCGTGTTGTTTGCCTATCGTAATAAGGTTCGCCATTATATTTGTGCACTTAATAATTTTTGTTCGTTTTCCTTATTGTTTCGTGTGGCCCAGCGGTCGGAGGCGCGTACAATACACATGGATTCGATCGCGCCCCAGACTCACCAATCCTTCCGTCCCTCCGGAGTGAGAAAATTGATACCAAGCTTGTCTGGGTGGATAGCGCAACACCCTCGATACACCGGTAGGCCACCACGAGTCATTGTAAAAACCAGATATGCATTCAGTCACATCCAAACGATACTTAATGCATGAGTCGAATGCATGGCGCATCCCACGGGGGTTTATCAGCGCTGTGAGCTTTATCCTTTATCTTTATCCTTACTTACTTTTTTTTACTTATTTTTACTTTTTACTCATCCTTGTTGTTTAGGTAGTCATCACGAACTTGGAGGGATATGAGAAAACAAAACTAGCCGTTTTTACTTTCAATTTTCACATACAGTACGTCCATTGTATGTCGGATTCAATACTAGCATTTCATTCCCACGGTGTACAGGTGAGTAGTTAATCGGCAGCAACGAAAGGCCAGTTCTAACTGTTATAGTGTAACATTTTAGGGAAGATGTCTTTCGAATAATACAGTAACTCAGGATATTTCGGATGTGTCTAGAATCTACCGTGTGATTGGGAATGACAGGTAACTTTTCCATTTGTGAGCCAATTTCGTAGGTATTTTTACTTCTTTATTTACTGCTGTTCTCAGGGCTTATTTCAATGAATCTAATTCTATGTGAAGCGCAAATCAAATGGTTTTATGTGGATTATGTGGTTGTACTTCACATAATACTTCAGTGAAGAAAGAATACGCAGTAAATAGAAGTTGAAACACTGTGAATGATCCGCTGACAGCGATTGCTGATGGCAGCGTTAGGTTGAAAGTTTGCTGAGAGAATCGTAAAGCATGAGCCTCAGTAGCGCAGCGTATAATACGCGAGCTCCCGGAATGGGTAATCGTAGTTTTCTCTGACCCGGGGTCCAACTTTCGCGAATGTCTCAGCATCGTTGCGGTTGTATTTCACTACGAATCTAATTTTGTCCGATCTTCTAAGTACTTTGTTGAACATAAGAATTCATGTTCTGTGGAATTATTACTGCACAAGAAATTTTACATCAATGGAAATGATTCAGTGGCCCTTTGATCGGGTCTATTTGTATATCCATGGATAAAATCAACTGCTTTATTTCTTTAGAGTTATTACGCTTAAATCGCATCCGTTGTACAGCTGTGAAAAGTGTGACATCTGTCTTCTTACTGGGCACGAGGCTACTCCTTCACAGTAAGTAACATATAGACACTTTTCGTTTGTCCTGCAAGTAAATTGTATCTCTTAATAAATAGTAATCATTTATAGTTTCTTTTTTCTTCACCACATATTGTTTAGTCATCCTAGTCATCTGACCCTTTTTTTGTACTTCTCGCTTTCTCTACATTTCTATGTGAGCACTCCTGTCTATGAGTATCTCATGTGATGCTTTCTGTTCAGCATATTTCTTACTCGTATTGATTTTCTCTGTACACTATCGAAGCTAACACTCATTCTTAGATCTCATCATAAAAAAAAGAAAAATAAAATTGGAAAGTTATCTTGTTTCATAACTCATCGTTGCATAACGGTTATATTGTTATAATCCTTTGTATCACATCATATATCACCTCTATCACCTGTAGTCCCGGATCGTCAAGTGTCTCGAGCGGGCACCGGTAAATCTTCAATTTTTCCCTGTCCCGTGGAAGAGTAGCCCAGTGGATTCTCCTCGCTCTAGGCACTCGTCGAGCATCATATCTTTTTCTAGGCTTTTCGTGAAGAACTCTGATCATTGAGTCGGTGGTTTTCCTGCACTACTTCTGACATTCCGACGAATCCAGTCACTAACGGCTCTTGTCCATCGGTTATCATTCATACGCATTACGCGTCCGGCCCACCTTATCTTCGACTGTTTGGCGTATTGAGCGCCATCTTTGATTTCTGATCGTTGACGTAGGTCGGAGCTTTGGATCCCATCCTTTACTTGTGCGAAACGGGATACTCCTAGCATCGTCCTTTCGACTGAGCGTTCGATAACGCTGAGTGATCTTTCATCCTGCTTACGTAGCGACCAGGTTTCTGACGTATACGTTAGGGCAGTAAGAATCGTTGGGTCGAAAAGGTGGGCACGGAGTCGGGTGTTCTTTGCTTTCTCCACTACATCCTCGATGCTCTTGAAAGATCTACAAGCTGCTCGTTTCCTTCTGCTCAGCTCTGGAGCTAAGTCATTCATCATATTGATTCCCCGACTTAGATAGATATCACTGGAGCATTCGGAGATATTCGTTCCGTTGAGCATGAACGAGGCAAACGAAACAAATCCGTTCTTCATGAACATCGTTTTCTTGAGATTTAGTCAAAGACCAATCTTTCCACACGCTTTATCAAAGTCGGCAAGCATGCGTTCCGCTTGGCTAATGTTTGTTGTTAGACGAGCAATGTCATCAGCAAGGCGAAGATAGTGTAAGTGCCGACCATCGATTTTCACTCCCATATTATCCCATTCCAATGTTCGCATGACGTTCTGGAGGGTGGCTTTTAAACAATTTTGGCGGGATTGTATCGCCATGCCTAGCTCCTCTTTTGACGTCAATGTTAATACTGTTGTGGAGTGGTGATATCTTGGTTGTGAAATTTTTGTACAGCTCACGAAGAATCTTTATGTACTGAGTAGGGACCCGTTGACTACCAAGGGCTTCCATAACTGCTTCTACCTCAATTCAATCAGAGGCCTTCTGTAAATCGATGAAAGTGAGACAGAGCGGTCTTTTGTACTCTCGCGATACTTCAGTGAGCCTTGTTATCGTGTGAATGTGGTCCATCGTAATAAATCCTTTTCGAAACCCTGCTTGCTCGCATGGCTGTCTTTCGTCAGTGTTGTGTCTATCCTGTTTAGGATGACTCGAGTGAAATGTTTGTAGACGACAGACAGCAAGCAGATTGGGCGTTAGTTGCCTATATCGTGTAGGTCGACATTCTTGAACAACAACACGGTCTCACTGGTCTTCCCTGACTTAATTAACAAATCTTATAAAAAATAGAAGACCTTGCGTTCAGACAGGTAACGTGTGAAGAGCCGAGCCAGTGTGTTTACGAGGACTGGCGGAAGGTTCTTTAGATGTTCTGATCTTATCCTGTCCGTACTTAATGGTGTTCGATTTTCCACCAACGAAATGGCATTTCGGATTTCAGAATGGTGAACCGCTGGTACAACATATGCATCCTCTATTTAATATGACGGGAGGTGGACGTGGTTATCAAAGAGATCTGAGTAATCGTGAATGGTTTACTCCATTGCCTTTCTGGACGCTGTAACTGTTCCGTCTGAGCATCGGAGTGCAATCACCTTGGTATTATAATCGGCGAAGCTTTGGTGGGCTTTGCAAATGCTTTTCCCAGCCTCTGCAGATTCAACCATTACTGCTTCTCTTCTCTCTTTAAGATCTCCTTTTATCACCTGTCTACATTGTTTCGCAAGTTCTGACGTTAGTTCGCGGTTGGCTGCAGCTCATGCGATTCCACGCTGGCGTATTATCGCGAGAGGACAGACGTCTCTTGATGACCTTCGAGCTCTCAGCTTTCATAGCGCTAGCGTGAAGATGTTGAATGAACCGATCGTATTCCTCGATGTTGTCGACAGCGGCATCTTCCCAACAGCCGACTAATGAATTGATAAGTCCCTGTTTGTAGTGGTTCTGGGACTTCGGTTTTTGAATTTAGCGGCTTTTTCTCCTTTTCACGAGAAATAGGATCTCGCACTAAAGAGACGGCGGTCTGATCCCGTGCAGAGTTTTGGGACAAGAGCGTCATCGGTTAGGCAAAACCTTCTATTTATTATTATATAGTCTATTTAGATATTTGATATAGCTTATTTATATTACTTGATATAGTCTTTAGTCTATTTGATATTGTCTACACCGTGTTATTGTTCAAGGGTGAACTACACGATATAGGCATCTATCGCCCAATCTGCTTGCTGTTTGTTGTCTACAAACTTTTCACTCGAATCATCTTAAACAGGATTGACAGAACACTGGACGAAGGACAGCCATGTGAGCAAGCAGGATTTCGAAAAGGATTTAGTACGATGGACTACATCCACACGATAACAAGATTCACTGAAGTATCGCGAGAGTACAAAAGACCGCTCTGTCTCACTTTCATCGACTTAGAGAAGGCTTTTGATTCAATTGAGATAGAAGCAGTCATGGAAGCCCTTGGTAGTCAAGGAGTCCCTACTCAGTACATAAAGATTCTTCGTGAACTGTACAATAATTTCACACCCAAGATTTCACCATTCTACAACGATATTAACGTTGACGTCAAAAGAGGAGTTAGGCAAGGCGATATAATCTCGCCAAAATTATTTACAGCCACCCTCTAGAACGGCAGATGCAACACCTTCGCTTTGCTGATGATATCGTTCTTATAACACCAGACATTAGCCAAGCGGAACGCATGCTTGCAGACTTTGATAAAGCGTGTGGAAAGATTGGTCTTCGACTAAATCTCAAAAAAACGATGTTCATGAAGAACGGATTGGTTTCGTTTGCCCCATTCACGCTCAACGGAACGAATATCTCCGAATGCTCCAGTTATGTCTATCTAGGTCGGGAAATCAATATGATGACCTAGCGACCTATATGACCTAGCTCCAGAGCTGAGCAGAAGGAAACGAGTGGCTTTGGGGGCTTTCAAGAGCATCGAGGATGTAGTGAAGAGAACAAAGAACCCCCGACTCCGTGCCCACCTTTTCGACTCAACGGTTCTTCCTGCCCTGACGTATGCGTCAGAAACCTGGTCGCTACGTAAGCAGGATGAAAGATCACTCAGCGTAATCGAACGCGCAGTCGAAAGTCGACCACGTTTTACACAGCTAAGGGATGGGATCCGAAGCTCTGACCTGTGTCAACGATCAAAAATTAAAGATGCCGTTCTATACGCCAAACAGTCGAAGATAAGATGGGCCGGACACGTAATGCGTATGAATGATAACCGATGGACAAGGGCTGTTAGTGACTGGATTCCTCGGGATGTCAAACGTACTGCAGGAAGACCACCGACCCGATGGTCAGAGTTCTTCACGAAGAGCCTAGAAGAAAGATATGGTGCCCGACGAGTCCCTAAAGCGCGCAGAATCCACTGGGCTACTCTTGCATGCGGCAGGGAAAAATGGTGGACTTATTGGCGCCCACTCGAGTCACTCGACGATCAACGGAACTACAGGTGATACAGGTGATAGTCTATTTCGTTATGGTGCTTTCCACTGGGAGACTTCCGAGTTACCATGGATGGTCTTTATCGTCATGATAAGCTCAGAGAGCCGCTCATCTTGTTCGTTCCATTCTAGCCCGTGGGTCTCAATGCGACGTTCTTCTTGCTCAAATATTGGCGTTGAAATCTCCAGTGATGACCTTGAAGAATGTATGGTATTCTCTGTAGAACTTCACCATATCTATAAAAAACGCATCGGCTTCTTTGTCATAGTTTGATGTCGGCACGTAAACGACGATTGTCAAGGCCGGAATTGGTCCACATCTTTTTAATCGTAAACGTCCGATTCGAGCTGTATGCTGTTCGAATGAATCGATGTTCATGGACAAACTCGTGTTGACGAAAATGCCGACTCCTCTATTGTTGCATGTACCAAGGAACAGTTCTCCGGTGTCATAAACAGCGTTGAATCAGTCGCGTCTTCTCGTCTCGGCCAGGGCGATGACGTCGTACTATTTTCCACTTCTTGCTTGCATGAGCAAATGCTTCTATCGAGGACTCGGATGCAGGTGTATGTGCATTGTAAGTACAGATCGTCACCATAATTCGTCGTGATTCAGACAGCTTCCATTGCTCCTGATATTTTACCACCCTCTCCCTACTCGTCCTACCCAACGCTGGGAAAATGGGGCTGTTTCGAGGTCAGGGGAATGAGTCCCGTTTCTTTAACTGTTTTTGGCTTTTTTGATATCCACGTATAGTTTGCTAGGCTCTAAACGTGGGGCTGGGTATTCTGACGGGTAGCTGACAGCTTGCCCAGAGTGGACATGGAGCTTATTTGTTGGAGGCAACTCCTAACCACCTCCCATATATTTCCGTCACTTGGTTGTAGACTGTTGGCCCAATCCGCATAAACAGAACGCACCCGCACACGTGTGCCTGAATGCGCCTAGCAAATACAGAAAGTATGTGCCAAATCGGCGCAGCAGAAACAAGGAATCCATCCACTGAATCCACCTGCGTCTCAGGGAAGCAAAGGTCGCTTTTGGTCTGCGATTAACCCGCTATGCGCCTCCTGGGCACGGGCCACGTAGTCTCGCCACTAACTCGGTATCCCTCATATGGGAGGGATCTGTGGCTTATAAAATATATTACTTCATATTCTGGAAAGGTCGGCTTTGGAGCTATAAATTGTACAGTTACTGGGTTTTTCCAATAATTACGTCGTACAAATGTCTACGCTCCCAGGCCCAACGTCTCCACATTGTTTTTCTCATGTACAGGTGGGTGGATGCAACTGTTCTCCTTCAAATTGAAGAGCTGCTGTGTCTGTTCTAATGCACTAAAACGCAATGGTTTGTCTAATTGTCCTTTCCTATGCAGGAGTTGTCATTATACCATTTATTTGGTTTTTGTGAAGAATACCGTATGCTGATGAGAAAGAGCGTTGATAATGGATGAAGTTTTCGGCGTTCCCTGAGGTATGCGCCATGCATTCGACTTCATTCAGTATGGTTGGAGGTGATTGAATGCTCATCTGGCCTTTACAATAACTCGCGGTGGCCTCCCGATTATCGAGCCAGCGAAGTACACCAATAGATCTGTGGCTTATAAAATATGTCGGCTGGAAAGGTCGGCTTTGGAGCTATAAATTGTACAGTTACTGGATTTTTCCAATAATTACGTCGTACAAATGTCTACGCTCCCAGGCCCAACGTCTCCACATTGTTTTTCTCATGTACAGGTGGGTGGATGCAACTGTTCTCCTTCAAATTGAAGAGCTGCTGTGTCTGTTCTAATGCACTAAAACGCAATGGTTTGTCTAATTGTCCTTTCCTATGCAGGAGTTGTCATTATACCATTTATTTGGTTTTTGTGAAGAATACCGTATGCTGATGAGAAAGAGCGTTGATAATGGATGAAGTTTTCGGCGTTCCCTGAGGTATGCGCCATGCATTCGACTTCATTCAGTATGGTTGGAGGTGATTGAATGCTCATCTGGCCTTTACAATAACTCGCGGTGGCCTCCCGATTATCGAGCCAGCGAAGTACACCAATTCGCCACTTCCGGAGGGATGGAGGGCTTGGTGAACCTTGAGCGCGGGGATCAATTCCATGCACTGCGCCACAAGCGCATCGAGTAGAATTAATACTAGAGGAAATAATTGAGAGTTTTAACCACTTGGTAACTGCTAAATACTATGTCTGCATTTAAGGCGTTGTCTACATTTATACATGAGAAAAAGGACTGCATAAAACCAACAATTCGCGCAAATATGATTCAATGTCTAAAACTCTGAACGATGAAGAATGTCGTGAGAGCTTTAAATATTTGCAAATAAACAAAGCTGAACCAGATGACCTCTAACAATTTGAACTGCGAAAATCACAATCACAGATAAATAAAACGACAAAATATGTGTTTTGTTCCCAGTATATACATATTAAGTTGGCATGTGACTATAAAAAAAGTGTGAAGATCGGGACCTTGACAAACCACTTCATCTAAACATCCCAATAAGCATTAACGAAATCTAATAAGCGCGTACTAAGTAGTGATGAGATCACTTGTCTAGTACAGCAACGGTGGAACCTAAAACTACGAAAAATACGTTTCTAACGTGGGAGGTGGTAATATTTAGAGGGAAAGTACCGCTGAGCAGACAACAACTTGGCACGACGACCTCAGGGATACCTCAGAGTTACAAATATGTATAACGAAAATCTCGTAACAGTGTAAGAATGACGCATACATAACGAGGTAATGCGTATTTGATTACTGAAGTAAAGCTTGATAATAGTACCACATAGTGCAACAACATAACGAGGATTCGTAAATATTTTACTATAAAGCTTGCCTTTTACTGTAGTAAGAGAACCTGAGCCAGGATAACGTAAAGGAAGTCATAAGAAAAACCAGTCATTGCTAAATCAGACTGCTCGATTGAATAACACCAGAACGTCTTCGTCGTCTATCGAGTGTATTTCTTAAATCTTCTTTCTCTTGTCTTAAAACCTCGCGAACTAGTCTGCGGACCACATGAGTCACAATAATATCATCTGACTCTTCGGCAAGTTCAGCGATGTTACCCATTCTAAATGTTATCGAATATGGTGTAGCAAACTTTAAGCATGCCTATTCCATTACATATGACAAACCTCAATGATGCCCCACTATTCCTAGTCTGCATTAAATCTTCACTGCAACTTTGATTTATGGAGGCTAGCTCACTATCTGGAAACGAAGTATTCTGTAGCAGTAGTGAGCGCTTCCGCTCGACCACAGATGTTTCCTCGTACACCTGAAAACATTCGCACAATTTTTACAAAGTTATGATCACTGTTCACATATTATCCCATTATTACCCTTTGATTTGTTAAACTAAGAAATATCTCAATATCATTGCTAAACTTGATAAAATCACCAACGTGTTGGCTTAACAATCCAAAGAAATACTGAGTATTAGTTTGACGCATACTTGGATGGCCCGTCTTCACTGGTGGTACGGGCCCTACCGTAATTTCCACTCTGTCGAAGTTTTTCTGGTTTAGCTACTGTGGTTCCCTACAGTTCCCAGGTCGCCTAGCCACAGTCTGCCCCAGTTGTCGCCACCACAGGAAGTGGCCGCTCTCATGTACTACAGGGAGGTCTGCCACCACGTGACTAGTCCGATACCAGAACTGTGGTCGACCCTGATGTTGGAGTACTCCTAGCTGGGCTTCGTGAAAAGAAACGCCAGACTCCTCAGCCTAGGAGATCTGCTGGGAGGATGAAGCCTCCCGATATACATCGTAACCCAACACCCAGGAGTACTTCCCAGCCATGATGAGGCGGTAAACCGTTGAGAGGATTGATTGCCAGACCTGTTTGGGAAGATGAAAACACTACTACCTTAATAGATTGGTACCCCATCCTACGTCACCGTATAGGCCAGATATGCATTCGGTTACCTCTAACGATCCTTGATTAAGTCGAGTGCATGGCGCTTCCCGCAGGGTGGTCAATGCCGAACGCTATACTTTTTTATCGATGCAATTTACATTTACACTGCTGCTGGGTGATCGAGAGAGCATAGGCAATGTTTAAATTCGTTCCCTAAAGAAGATATACAAAAACCTTTTTTTGCGCGAATTCAGTTATTCTCACTGTTTAGGGAAGGGTTAGCTATGGGAATCTATACAATGGACTGAGAATGAGACAGGAACTTGGGTGTGAAGGTCGTCATTGGAAGTGATAATTAAGAGGCGAAAACGAGCTTACCACATAGTTCACTAGGTCGCTAACTACAGTCCGGACATCCTTCATAGAATCTTCACTAGCAGCAACACTGACATCTTCAACGTCTTGATGCGAAATTTCTTCAGCAATAGGGTTCGCTTTTGATGTTCCAGCACCTTCGCTTCCTGAACACTCTTGTTGCTTTGAATACCCCTCAGTCGCATCCACTGACTCCTCGAAAAATATGCTTGCCGTATTTTCTTGTTTTGATAAAGTCGAATCATCAAACGCTGAAATAAATAGGGTGTGACAGTAAATAAAACGAAAAATGAGGAGAAAATACAGACCTCTGACTGTTGTATGCGATAATGACTCGAATGAATCAGGAAGAGACGACACCACTGAAGCTGATGTTGAGTATTCACGAGCTAACTTTGTACATGGGACATCTAATGCTAAAGTTTTCGGTCGAGATTGACTCTCGTGAAGTGATGCACTCTAAAACATAATCTGATTTATCGGGCATAAGAGCATGTAAGGAGTTGAGAGGTGTGAACAATTTTAGGGCAGACCATGCTCCACCGTCCTAACAATATATGTAATAATGTTAATTGGTATTATGTAATTTTCCAAAAATCTTAGTATATGTATAGTCTTTGCAGAATGTTTAAATTTCAGGTGCGAAACGAAATGTTTTTAGAAATGATATTTTCTGGAAATTGGAAATGAGATCGAGAAGTTTTCAAAAATCTCCGCGCAAGCTCAGCAACTGCAAGCACAAGTAACGTATTGTGGAACACGACTAAGATATCCTCCCGTTCGTTCACTCCTTTTGCAGTTCGGAATCCGAGTCGCATCACGTAAAAAGTTAAAAATTTCCGTATTTCCAATCAGAAATAAGGTTTTCGTCCTCGGAAAGCAAGGGTACATAATGCATCTTATTGGCAAATATTTTTAAACTCATATGATCTCTATTTAAACTCATAATGTCCACTACGAGCTTGGATATGTTGTTCCAAATTGAAACGCATCTTTTCATTCCGCTCGGCTCCATGTCAGGTTATGTCGTCGAAAATGCGTTAAAAAAAATTCCTATTGGCAAATAATTGGTCGAATAAATGGTGTACATACAGAGGATTGTGGGGTTCTTGTGACGTCAAAACTTGAAGAAGAAGGCGAGACGGAAAAACGACGAAGCTTTCGAACAGTCGGCTTAGCAGATAAATTTGCTTGTGGAATGGCAGGTAGAGAACTCCATTCAGCTGCAAATTTTACAAATAGCATCCTTTCTGTAATTTGTAGAACAAGATCTTTTTTAAAAAAACCGTGCAAAAGTTAGGAGTAGTAGAAGAGGAATAACAATTTATTTGTGAAATAACGCTCACCAAGTCCTACAGAATTGTGGGATGACACTGAAAACTTCTTAACTGTCTTTGTAGAATCATTGTTGGTCTCATCCAGAGAATGTGTTGAGCCACCCATAACACGAATACGCTCCTACAAAACAATCACATATTCTTATTTAAACTATCTCGTTGTTCAACTAAAATAAATAAATAGGTAAGTTCTTTATTTGCAGCCTACTGCAATTATAATGACAGGGTATTATGTGAAATCTACCATAACGATGCAGATATTTGCAAAACTATTTGCGGACCTTACGTGTATGCGGTGGGGATCGAACACACTGTTACTCTTCCCGGAGACTAACGCGTTGAGACCACCGCACCACTGGTAGATAGAAAAATAGCTGAGAGAAAGCACGCACCCGGTATGGTGGTGAACGCGTTAGCCCCCGGAAAGGGTAATAGGGTGCTCGATTTTCATCGCAGATTCCTGCAGTGCGGAGTTTTGTAAACATCTCAGCGTCATTGTGGCTATAAATAGTGCTTTACGCGCTGACGAATCTCTAACTAATAATTAAAATGTTCCATCATATCTTAATTAGAGTAGTTGATGCACAGTATTTGGATTTATCGCTCATTGATAAGTTGGTTTCTCGTGGCGCTGTGATGGGACTAAGAAGAGATGAGAGGGGCTCAGAGCAAAACTCCCTTGCGTAGTATAACAAGTTCAAGTAGTAACCAGGGTAAAAATTGGACCATACATTGAGTTTCGAAAGCGATAAAGTGGCATCTAGTAAGTCCTACATGAATATCAGAAACTGTCTCAGCACACGTCAGTGATGAAGTTCGAACGAATTTCCCTTTGGGTCCAGAACTCGTCATTAGTGGAGTTGGTTGGTCATGTGGTGGCGACATTTCGACATTCATAGTAATGTTCACTGAAATAAATCTCCTAATTGTAGTTATAATCATAAAATGTAGGTAATAATACAAACAATTTTCGTCGTTGATAATTTCATAATTACATCACAGCAAAGCTTCTGATGTTTGAAACCTTATTAGGAATTGTACAAAACATTCGGGGATGCTGAACCCTGCTGTTTATCAACGCACGATTCCCTACAGATAGAATGCTTTTCTATAGCAGAGTAAATAGTTAACACTTGATACATTCATCGGGATGGGCATGTGATGGATATTTCGGACGATTCTCATTAAATCCAATGCATTTGTTTCTTCTGTCGCATTAGTACAACTATTTTCATAGCCTTCCTAGCATAAATGCTGTACAAGATGTAGCTTGACTGAAACATGCTCCCCATATATTACAATTTACAAAGAAAAAAAACAGTAACTAGTGGTGATTTATCCAGAGAGTTCAATGGTGATTTGTCGGCTTAATGCAGAGGCGATAAAGAATGGTGTTGATGAAAATGATGCCGTGGTCTAACTGCTTTGAGGGAACTGGAACATCTGGTTCACTGCGCACTCTGCTCTATGCGAAAAATTAGATGACCCCACGCTGAACCCAAACAAAAAAAAAACGGCGATATTAACGAGTGAAATTTTTTCCATTTGGATATCATATACGAAGCAAGACAACTTTTACTTGAAAGAAGAATGGAAGGCGTCTGAACTGTTGAGGATGTACTGGACAAGAGCACACCAGACGCATAACTACAACAGATTAGTGCCATCGATGGATACAAAAGCTCGGCTATCTTTTTGTTAATCAGCGCAATCTACTATTAACAATAAATTACCAATTGAATCATCACGTTTCAATGTCATTCCAATTGATAAGTATACTCTCATCAACAACAAGAATCGCAGGAACAGAATCTCACCTGTAGTCCCATGTTCAGATTTGTTCTCATCCTCCATTCTTGGCTCGTCAACCTTTGAAGATATTGTAGCCGTTACATCAACTGTGTCGACCTCAGCTTTCCGTTGAACAGCAAGCTTATTCCGCTCGCAATACCTTTTGATATCATCATAGTATCGCCGGAAGTTCTCCTGATATGGCCGTACCTGTACAACTGGGCATTCACAAGCTCTAGCACTACATTATTAGCTCGCAATTTGTACAGGTGCTTCAGAAGATCAGAAAGAGGATAACAGCCAAGAATGAACAATGACAATTCTTAAAGGCAGCAACGCCATACTTCCGTAACAAGATAATTTTATTACATGTCAGTCGAGCATTGTTTTCCTGCAGAAATTTTGAAAAGTAGAAACAACTAAAACTCGGAGTAATTTTTTTACGTAATTTATGAAACAAACTTACTTTAACACTTGAAGCAACAACACAGCTTTGATCCAAGTTTAAGAGTGAGATAGACGTGTTGATTTTCATAGCTGAATGAAGAGCGAGCAAACCCGCTGAGCCTGAAACAATTACGATGCAATAAATACCAATGAGGTAAAACTAGAGATATAAATATGATAATGCTGAGACATTTACAAAACTTCGGACCGCAGGTGCCTACGGTGAGGGAACGAAGGTGCATTTACCCTATCCGGGCCTAACATGTTCACCATCACACCATGTGGGTCCATCGTTTTGCCTGTCTAAAATCTAAAGACATAGATGGGCACTGACCGATCCCTGGATTGTCTCGCAAATCAACGCGTACCATAGTCGTATTATCTGCAAGACATTCTGCCAATAGTATCGCACCTGAATAGTTTAAACACTGATACCGTTTACGAAATGCTCTTTCTATAATAAATCCTCATAAAGAAAAACGTACTCTGACAAGTCATGTGGGTATTTTGAAGTCCAAGTCGGCGGAGATTACTGCCATTACAAGCAAGTGCAGGTCTTAATCGTTGAACGCCTAGCTCACCGATAAAGTTGTTTCCAATATTAATTGTTTCAATGTGGAAGTTTTCACACTAAAGTATAACATCGACTAATTCTCCTCGAACCAAGGTGAGCCCTACAACAGAGTTTCAATACCAAGAAAACTACTGAACTAGTAATAACTCACTAATGCCCCTGATATAGCATTCATGCTATTGGCAGTTATCTTGTTGTTCCAAAGTACAAGTGCCGTAAGAGAAGAATTCTTTACTACCTCCGGATTTCGCAACGCTTCACATAATTTCACAATTCCAGCATCCTAAATTCATTCAAAAATAAGCTGATTTGAAACAAAACGCCGGATCATACCATTTCCCGAGATGTCTACGCAGATAAAACCACAACGATGCTAAGATATTCGCAAATTTTGGACCTCGGGCCAGATCGAATCGATCGAACCACGATTACCGCTGCTGGATAAGACTAGCGTCTTACACATTGCACCAGAGAGGTCCTTGCTCTCCATTTCTCTCAGCTGGTTTTCTACCTAAGGTATGTTGCCATCAGTGATCACCCGTCAGCAGGATTGATCTGGGGATTCAAAATCGGCAGTGAACCCAGTAAAGCTGAGGCTGTAGTCGAAATTACAATGTTAACATTTTATTTACTGCCGACCATAATTTTTCAAAAATAAAATTGAAAAGTAAAGGGTCAACATTGCGACTTCTACGTAGATTGTTTGAAAAAATTCCAATACTTAAAATGATCACCGCTAATTGATTGTTCCTTAAATCGAGCATTTGTAAAGTGAAGTTATTCGTTATCAACTGATATAAATGAGCTCCATCGGCACTTTGCAAGTTGTTTTCACCAAGATACAATTCCTTTAAAAAACAAATAACAACAGTATTTCTAATTTCAATCATTCTTAAGCGCGATTACGAAAGTAAACCCACTCTGAGCACAGTGTTGAACTTCAAGGCACATACGAGACTGTATAAATTTCTTCCATATAAATTCACATTCTCCAGATGAAGGCAACCAAGAACGGGTTGAGGGGTTCCTCGAAGTGTTCGACATAGCGTGGACAACGACTTATCCGAGACAGAAGTATATCGTAGATTTAGCGTTTGAAGTGAATTACACTGGAACGGCAAAATTTTCCGAGAAAGATATGTGAGTATGTGGATCTTCATCTATGATTCTACAAAAAACATATATTTGCTATAAAACATACATTTTTTACAGCCTTGAATATATCGGTCCATCCCCTAATCGTTATCCGTTTATTAAAGGAAAGATTCAACTTTTGAGCAGATTCGTAGAACTCTAACATTTCACTCAATGCAATGGCGGCCTTAAACGAAATCCTAACATGCAATTCCAAGCCAGTTATCAGCAAAAACATTCAAAAAAGAAAGGAACCATACATCATCGTCCAAGAATGTGTACTCGAAATCCAAAATATCGAATTGAACTCTACGAAAAATTTCCTCAAGAGCCTCCATTTGAGCTGCAGATACTGTCTCGCCCTTGAGAGAAAGCAAGTCTTGTCGACTACAGGAAGACTGATTAAAACGCTATAAAAAAGACTTTTGCAAAATGTAAAAAAAAACAAAGTACAGATTTTAGATGAAAATCTTTTTTGGTTAAAAAGATAGACATTCTAAACAAGAAAATCGATATTGGAGCTGATAGGGACAACTTTCACGTACTTCAATTTGACGCTCAACGGAGAGAATGGTCGGTATTCCCAAATTTTTACATGCGTTACGATAATCCACTAAAATTCCAACGACATCGACTCCATCTGTAGAAGAAAATACATTCATGATCATTTTATAATCGATGATTTTCCAACACTAAACTAAATAACGCCTTGTTCCAGTAATAAATGAATTTAACTATAACACATCAATGTTTTCTACAGAATCACAGAAAAAGACAAGTATTTGGTGGTGAACATGGACAACTTTTGCTGTCTTGAAAACAAAATTTTTCAGAATGGCTGCCATCCCAATGATCAAATTTTAGGTAAATTCCAGATGAATATTTCGAGTTCTTCATCTCAGGTAACGTTTTCAAAGACATCAATAGTCTGTTGTATATCGGACTGTAACAAGAAAGTCCACCTAAATGCTATGGTAAGACAGCATACTTTAGGCAATTTTGCAAATAAAGCAGTCATTACCACAAATTATTTGCTGCACACTTCTTCCTATTACATGCGATATCTAAAAACTAGGAATCCCAGTCATTTTTTAAACTACTTCCTGACATTTCTTAAAGAAGATAATCTACAACTAACCGCGGCAACCTTGAGATGTTTCATCAGAAGAAATAAACAACGGAGCGGAAGCTTCACAATAACCGGAAATTAGATGTTCGTCGTCAAACCAAACTTTGCGTTCATGGGAACACCTTCTTACTTGCCCACTGTCTTCTGAAAACGAAAAAGATAACAACAGAAACGACACATATAATTATGTGAACTACTCGCTGAAATCAAATGGAATTTCACGATTCCTGAATGCATTCAGTAAACCTTTTATTCAAAAACTCCGTCAGTAGAACGAAATGGAGTTAATAAAATGTCCTCTTAGTTATAAAAAAAAAAGAAGAAAGCTCTCGGCGTTGATCAACAGTTGAGGAGAGAGCCATGCATTCGAGTTCAATAAGCATCGTTGAAACGATTGAACGCATGTCTGGCCTTTACAATGACTCGCGGTGACCTACCGATGTACCGAGCCAGTGCTGCTATCATCACAGACAACTCTAGTACCAATTTGCCGAAATCGGAATGGAATGCTTGGTGAGTGTTGTGAGCGAGGATCGATTCCATGTGTTCCAGGGCACCTCCCACCACTGCGGTTTTAGTAGATTGGCAATTTTTCTAACATTTTCCTCCCACAATATCAGCGCCTTGACTATTTTGTTACCTAATACTCAATCGCCACGCATTTCTGCACTAATAAGTAAACGAGTTTACAAAATAAATCTTTTCCTATGATAAGCACATATGAGATCATAGAAGAACATAAATTCACTTAAGATTTAGTTAAACATCACTTGATATGTTATTTTTGACATTTATGCATACTTTAGGCATCTTAACATAGATGGAAAATTGCTCGTGACGAAGCAGTATTCCTACGAGATGAATTAGGACGACTCAATATATCAGCTCACAACACCCTACGAAACGCTTCTTGTGGAAAACGTAGTGCAGATAATGCTGTACACTAAGCCAGAAAAAGAACAAAGTATTGCGTAGTTGTGAAATTATTCTTTAGATGCTCAGCACTAATTATGAAAGCAATAAGAACTTTGCGTAAGTGATCATTTCATAATCTTCGACACAGCTCCCAGAGCGTAGCTGGGAGGTGTTCTTGAGTGTCGGTCTGCGATGTACAGCGGGGATGTTCATCCAACCGGCGGAGTCTCCCAGGCTGAAGAGTTCCACGTTTCCACCAGGAAGCCCAAGTGATATTAAACCTATATCAGGATCCACTACCGTCCTGGAATCAAATTAGTCGTATGGTGGTAAATCGCTTAGGCTGATCTCAGGACTAAAGGCAAACACAATGGTTAAACCAACTAAACTCCGAAAAATGGAGAATATGCTGGAGCACGTACAACTTGTGAAGACGGGCATCCATATATCCAAGTAGTATCGGGTCGAGTAAGTAACCTTCTACACATAAGCCCAAGGCCTAACATTTCTAGGAGCTTCACGTTTGAGAAGCCTAATAATTTTCGACATACTTAAACTTTCCGATACAGTACTTGAGAAAGTTAAGAACATTATACAGGTTAAGCGAATAACTTTACTTTGTCACATTAGAGGTATAAATAGTTTCTCAAAAATGTCGTTTGAAATGTTTATAGTTCAAATTTTTAAAACTGGGAAAAGAAAGAACTTTTTAACATAGCATAATATGTCACTGTCAACACAATCACTGCATCCCCGAACACTAAAGATGCGTTTTTGGATACCGACGTATACAAGCTGAATAAAATCCCACTTGCTCAACACTTTGCTGTTTGGAATATGACACGACAAAAAAGCGGAAGAAAACGTCCTGCAAATAAGAAGATAAAAAGGAAGGAGAAAAGAACATAACTTCATCACTATCCGATGATAAAACCAGTGACTTCTTTGCAAATAGAAGAAGGTTTCAACTGCTGCAATTTTAACAGCTAAAGTTCACTTCAAGTTGAAATATTTCTGTTCAAAGTTGAAAGGCCGAAATCTTTCCGGCCACTAGATGTCAAGGATCTAGAGACCACTAGTGGAAATCAATTCCCATCGGCCAGTCTGCCACGCACGTATAAGATGAAATCAACCAATACTACGCCGTAAGCGTTATGGTGACATCGTTCCAGGTCTCAAAGAACACCTTACTTCAACAATCGGCATTTTTATGGTCCGTCGATTCCATACACCTATGCAAAATGACAGACAACTGCTACTAATCCCATGGCTGCACCAGTGGAAATGGCTACTTTTTTGTGTCTGCTCTAACGGGAGAGACGGGGAATGCATGAGTTCAGGTATAATATACTTGATCTCATGTGACGCATGCGGAAAGGAACATATTGGGGAAACGTGTGGATCACTTGGTGTCCGCATAAAAGAACATCTGGATGGAAAAGTTAAAATTCATCATAACACTCATTTAGGTACGCATAGGGCAAAAAGGCACAATGACGATGGCTTTAAAGTGACTGTGCGGATCCTGACACAGGAATGGAAACCTTAACGCGCACTCATGAGGTGTTGTGGGTAAGTTTCAAAAATTCAAAGATGAACCGGATAGACGAATTCCAGACTACCACACGTGACGTGGCACCCTATTTCAAAATGATATTTTCACCCCAGGGTGCGCTTTGCTCGCGACCCAATGTTAACAACGCTTGGGCAGTCCACTCGTAACATCACGGTGAGTAGCATTTCTGTTCAATATGGAATCTGTTTAAAAGTTTGACCTTCATCAATGCTTTAGCCTTTTTTCACCGAATAATTAAAGTATTCTAATACAAAATACGTCAAAGCTCTGAGGAAGGCGAGACCGCCGAAACGTCAGCCATCGACCAACAACACCAACAACAACGACAACGAAGACCTATACCAACCTAGCATCAGCTAAGGACCAGTTCACTAGATCATATGCATAAATAATGCAAAAACAATTTCCTGAGACATTCACATGTGTTCATTTCATTGGATAGTCCTAAATTTTAAAGTGAAAAAAACATGACTGCTAGTGAAAGAACCGTGAATGAAGAATGAGCATTAGAGAACTATGGTTTCCTCACCATGTCGACTGTTTTGATCTAAAAAAAACGTGCAGTTCGTAATGTTATCGCCTGTTTCCTTTCGACAGCACACTACTCAATTTCAGTTCTATATCATTATATTATTTCATGTTATTAAAACAGGAATTCTTGTTGTAATTCTTTCATTAGTTTCATGTGCTCTAAAATAACAGACTCACAACCATAAGAGGGAGCTATAGCCTGATAAAGTATACGTAAACGACAAAGCTGTTGGCGTTAATCAACCCCTGATGCATGCGCCACGCATTCGACTTCATTAAGTATCGTTGGAGGTGATTGAATGCACATCTGGACTTTACAATGACTCGCGGTGGCCTGCCGATCTCTTATCTCTTAGAAAATCTTATATTCACCATTCCACGGATCTCCCTCATATGACGGATTTCAAGCCGATTAGTCGCGATGCTACGTGGCGTGTCCCCAGGTGGCGGATAGGGGGTTAATCGCGGACCAAGACCGACTTTTGCTTCCCTGAGACGTAGGTGGATACAGGGGATGGACTCCCTGTGTATGCTGCGCCGATTTGGCACATGCTTTCTGTATTTGCTAGGCGTATCCATGCTTGCGCGTGTGAGTGCGTTCGCGCTTTATGCGGATTGTATTCTACAAGTCAACTCGGCCAAAATCCTGCAATCAATTGACAGGGAAGTATATGGGAGGCGGTTAGGAGTCGCCTCCAACAAATAAGCTCCATGTCCACTCTGGGAGAGCCTGGCAAGCTACCCATGAGTATAACCAGCCCCCACGTTCAGAGCCCAGCAAGCTATACGTGGACATGAAATATGCTAAATACATTTAGAAAAACGGGCCTCATTCCCCTGACCCCGAAAGAGCACTCAATTTTGCAGCGTTGGGTAGGACGAGTACGGAGAGGCTGCTAAAATCTCAGGGCCAATGGAAGCTGCCTGGATCAAGAACTATGGTGACGATCTGTACCTACAACGCACGTACACTTGCATCCAAGTCCTCGATAGAAGACTTGCTCATGCAAGCAATAATGATAAGGTACGACATCATCAGCCTGGCCGAGAGGAGACGACGCCACCCATTCAACGCTGTCTATGACACTGGAAAAGAACTGTTCCTCGGAACATGCGACAGTAGAGGAGTAGGCGGTGTAGGCGTTCTCGTCGACACGAGTTTGTGGATTAGAATGGAAGGAACAGGGTGAGCGGATCTCTGAGTTTATCACGGCATCCAAGACCATCCATGGCAACTCGCAATTCCAGAAGCCTCACCGTCAACGATGGATGTGGGAATCTCCCAATGGAGAGTACCATAACGAAATAGACCACATCATAGTAAATAGGAAGCTTTGCCTACCTGATGTCGCTGTTGCCCCAAAATTTTACACGGGATCAGGCCACCGTTTCCTTCGTGTAAGATTGTACTTCTCGCGGAAAAAAGCCGGTAAATTCAAAAATCGAAGTCCAAGAATCACCACAAACTGGAACTTATTCAACTCATTCGTCGGCTGATGGGAAGATGCCGTTGTCGACAAAATCAACGAGAAATACGATCGGTTCGAAAGCCACCAAGAGATGTGTGTCTCCAGAAACTCTCGAACTAATACGCTAGCGTGGAATCGCACGAACTGCAGGCAACCGCGACTTAGCGTGCGAGCTTACGAAACAATGCAGACAGGCGATGAAAGAAGATCTTAAAGAGAGAAGAGCAGCAGCAATGGTCGTAGCTGCAGAGGTTGGGAAAAGCATTCGCAAAGCCCACCGAAGGTTCGCCAATTACAAGACCAAGATGATTGCACTCCGACGCACAGACGGAACAATAACAGCGTCCAGAAATGCAATGGCGAAAATCATTCACGAATACTCAGATCCCTTCCATAGCCACGTCCACCTCCTGTCATATGAAAAAAGAGCTGTGTTGAACCAGCGGTTCTCCCTTCCGAAATCCGACATGCCATTCCGTCGGTGAAAAATCAAAAAGCATTAAGTCCGAAGAGGATAAGATCAGAACATCTAAAGAACCTTCCGTTAGTCCTCGTAAACACACTAGCTCGGCTCTTCACACGTTACCTGTATGAATGCAAGGTCCCTACTCAGTGGAAGACCAGCAAGACCGTGTTGTTGTTCAAGAAAGGCGACCTACACGATATAGGCAACTATCGCCCAATCTGCTTGCTGTCTGTCGTCTACAAACATTTCACTCGAGTCATTCTAAACAGGATTGACACAACACTGACGAAAGACAGCCATGCGAGCAAGCAGGGTTTCGAAAAGGATTTATTACGATGGACCACATTCACACGATAACAAGGCTCATTGAAGTATCGCGAGAGTACAAAAGACCGCTCTGTCTCACCTTCATCGACTTACAGAAGGCCTTTGATTCAATTGAGATAGAAGCAGCCATGGAAGCCCTTGATAGTGAAGGAGTTCCTACTCAGTACATAAAGATTCTTCGTGAGCAGTAGAAAAATTTCACAACCGAAATTTCACCATTCTACAACGATATTAACATTGACGTCAAAAGAGGAGTTAGGCAAGGCGATACAATCTCGCCAAAATTATTTACAGCCACCTTCCAGAACGTCATGAAAACATTGGAATGGGATAACATGGGAGTGAAAATCGATGGCCGGCAGATAAAACACCTTCGCTTTGCTGATGTCGTCCTTACAACACATTACAGACATTAGCCAAGCGGATCGCATGCTTGCAAAGTTTGATAAAGCGTGTGGAAAGATTGGTCTTCGACTAAATCTCAAGAAAACGATGTTCATGAAGAACGGATTGGTTTCGTTTGCCCCATTCACGCTCAACCGAATGGAAATCCCCGAATGCTTCTGCTATGTCTGTCTAGGTCGGGAAACCAATATGATAAACGACTTATCTTCAGAGCTGAGCAAAAGGAAACGAGCGGCTTGGGGAGCTTTCAACAGCACTGAAGATGTAGTGAACAGAACAAAGAACACCCGACTCCTTGCCCACCTTTTCGACTCAACGGTTCTTCCTGCCCTGACGTATGCGTCAGAAACCTGGTCGCTACGTAAGCAGGATGAAAGATCACTCAGCGTAATCGAACGCGCAGTCGAAAGGACGATGCTAGGAGTAGCCCGTTTCACACAAGGGAAGTCCCTAGAGCGAGCAGAATCCACTGGGCTACTCTTGCACGCGACAGGGAAAATGGAGGATTTACTGGCGCCCGCTCGAGTCACTCGACGATCAACGGGGCTACAGCTGATATAAGGGATATTCAGCATTGTGGGTCTGCTAAAGTTTCTAGTGCATTTTGCTGAGTTTTTGGACGTAACTTCTCGCCGTAACCACTTCATCCTGATTCATGAAATTGAGGTAAACTATACCAGTGGCAAATTAACAACTTGTCACTATGACCTTTCAGTGCAATATCGGCTTTGGAAAGTACTTCGGGAATTCGCCATGGTCCAACTACTGAGCCATACGTCACCAGCTACCACATAGCACCCCTTTCTGTTTTTTGTAACCTGTTGCAATATTGTAAAGAAACGCTCGTTCTTCTGGTAGCACTGATGAAGCGCAGATGATATCTTAAAACGGCGATGTCTTTGGTTGTTATTTAATTTGTATGGAACCCATTCATCGAGTTCCTTCGACTTCCCCGTTTTCTTCAGATGCTTCGAAGCAGTTAATAGACACTCCGAGTTTTCTTCATTTACTTCAAACCAAACTCTCCAATTTATTCTCATCAGCAGAAAGACGTTCGCGAACTCCTCTATCTCCAACCACCCTTGATTATTAACTTGAAGACAACCTAACATTAAAAATGATCTCGAAACTCGTGAGATCCTGCACTTGTTAGGTCGGAATCACTAATAAGTTTTTACATGGTAAAAGAAGCCCAACGAAGTCCATGAAAACGTACATGTCTCGGAGGAAGTAAAATACTTACCTGCATCACTATACACGTGGCTGAATCCAGGAACACTTTTACGACGAGAGGATACAAATGGCTTATCCAAGGTGGGCGAGAATAATCCATTACTAGATGGAAGTGGTGATGATGGGTGACTAGTGGACGCTATCGATGAATCGTACAAACCGAGTAGATCCTACAATGTGGTTAAGTAAAGGAGGTTTGACGAGGTATTTAGTAGAATTTTAAAAAAATACAGTGCAAAATCATGAAGTCCATAAAAATGCAAAATTTAACCGTCATTTTCTAGGGCGTGATGAGTGACATCTAAAATCTGACACAGCACAGAGTAAGCATATAGTTACGTGCTTGGATACTTGGACGGGCCATCTTCACTGGTTGTGCGGGCTCTAGCATAATTTCCACTGTTTCGGAGTTCTACCAGTTCAGCCATTGTGTTTCCCTGGAGCTCCGAGGTACGCCTGGCCAAAGTATGCCCCAGGTCGTCACTACCACAGGCAACCGTCGCCCTTGTGGATCAGAGGAAGATTTGCCAACAAGTGACTGGTCAGATAGCAGAACGGTTGTTGATCCTGGTATTGGTTTACTTTTAGCTGGGCTCCCTAATGGAAACCCCTGACTCCTTCTCAGCTTGGGTGACCCTGCCGTGGGGATGAATGCCCCACAGTATATCGCAGTCAGAGACCCAGTAACACCTATAGCCACGATAAGACGACGGTAAGCTGTTGGAAGGAGTAAACATATGATTACTAAGATTTAAAGAAAACAAAATTTGCAGCCTCCTAAGTAAAAAAAAAAACCTTTACGTGAAACGGAAGGAAAAACTTGTTAGGTCGGAATCACTAATAAGTTTTTACATGGTAAAAGAAGCCCAACGAAGTCCATGAAAACGTACATGTCTCGGAGGAAGTAAAATACTTACCTGCATCACTATACACGTGGCTGAATCCAGGAACACTTTTACGACGAGAGGATACAAATGGCTTAGATCCAGAGTGACTTGGTTCAGGCCATCATCCCGGTTGTTTGTCCGATTTTCCTCATACGTTTTTAACCCTAGTAATTCTATGGTCCGGACATATTTAATTGTTCTGAAATCCCTAGCGCAAAATCCGATTGTCTTGCTGCAAGTCATCTGATTTTTTTCCGGCATTTCTTCGTTTTCGTGATTATTTGCTCACCTTCTTGTTTTCTTTCACACCTAAGTTCATCCTTCCAATTTTTTGCAATGCACGTTCTGAATTCTGGGAGGTCTGTGACCTATCTTGTGTTACGGTGATGTGGCTTTGCAAGAATCCCTGTAATCATCGAAGTCCGTTACTCTTTATCAAAGCCTCCTTATCGAAGCAATGTTGAAGCCTAGTGGTGTTTGTAATCATAGTTTCTTTCTAAACGTTTTTCAGACACATGGCGGTGATGGAATAGCAGTTGGGGAAACGTGGTATTAGAAGGAAAATGGCCTTGCCGAGGTTGAGGTAGATTTTCTGAATTCGAAATTTATATTTTCTTGTGAACTGATTTTGTTGAACTGATGCGAGGTGGGTATAAGTTGTTGTTGGCGTCGTCGTCATCGTTGCTTTCGTTGTGCTTGTTGTTGTTGTTGTTGTCTTAGTCAATAACTGATGTTTTGACTGTTTTGCCTTCCACAGAGCCGTGAAACTGTGAATGAGACCCGAAATTTATGGCTATGAAGTATAGATCCAGACCTGGCACAGAGGTCTGTGATCCTCACAGCGTAGGAATTTTGTTGTGGTGCTTTTCATCACAATACTTACAGTGGAAATTTTCTCGTAAGATGTTCAGCTTGGTTATTTATAGGCACTAGGTATTTTGCTTAAGAGAGGCATTACAAACTCTGTGCTTCATTTCAGTGCCGTTTTGTTTCAGGGTGAATGCCAACTCAGAGGAAAAGCTGGTTCATCCGAACCACATGGTCTATCAGAAAATCGAAGCACTGGTGAATCACATGCTTGATGCGGAATCTGGTGTTCCTATAAAGACCGTAAAAAGTTTCCTTTCTAAAGTGCCATCAGTATTCACTGGTCAAGATCTTATTGCATGGATTATGAAAAGTCTGGATATGTCGGATCTATGTAAGTTCCGTTATTACCATTCTAGTGTGCATGCATATTTAATGATTTCTGCAGTATTTATGTTCATATACTTGATTGCTTGGACCTCCTGTCTTCACAGGTTATGCGGGCCCTAGCATAATCTCCATTCTTCGGAGATTTGCTGGTTTAGCTATTGTGGTTCGCTGGTGTCTTGAGCTCAGGCTGGTCAAAGTCTGCACCAGGTCGTCACCACCATACACAGTCGGCACCCTTGTGGATCAGAGAACGATTTGCCACCATACGAGTGGTTTGATACCAGGACGGTATTGGATCCTGGTATTGATATTGCTTAACTCCTCGCTGGTCTTCCTGACGGAAGCGCCGGACTCTTTCTCAATTTGGAAAACTGCTGGTAATGAATCCCTCCGCTGTACATCACATCCAGGGACTAGAAAAAATCTTGTTTTCTTTCACACCTAAGTTCATCCTTCCAATTTTTTGCAATGCACGTTCTGAATTCTGGGAGGTCTATGACCTATCTTGTGTTACGGTGATGTGGCTTTGCAAGAATCCCTGTAATCATCGAAGTCCGTTACTCTTTATCAAAGCCGAAAAAACCTAGCCACGATGAGACGGTAACCCGTTGGAAGATTATGTTCGTATATCCATTCATGTACACATAATGCACATGCATACGTGTATACATATATGCACATACATACATACATACATACATACAGATATATACGTTCGTTTTATTGTCGCCTGCATACTTATGCGCATATATACATATACACGAATGTGCATATATATATGTATTTATGTATATGCATATTTACAAATCATCTATTCCCAGCTGTTTTATTACCAAACTTTTTTCACTGCCAGTGTATTATTTCAGCGGACGCCCTGCATCTAGCCCATCTTATTGCATCACATGGGTACCTTTTTCAAATTGATGACCATGTTCTAACGGTAAAAAATGACGGCACTTTTTACCGATTTCAAACCCCGTATTTCTGGCCGTCGAATTGCTGGGAACCAGAAAACACCGACTACGGTATGCGAGTCCAATGATTATGGTGAAATTGCAGCAATATTGCTCTCTTTATGTTTATATTTGATGAGTAAATATCTCTTTTTTGCAGCTGTCTATTTATGCAAACGTACGATGCAAAACAAGGCTCATCTTGAGTTGGAAGACTTTGAGGCCGAAAACTTGGCCAAATTGCAGAAAATGTTTAGTCGGAAATGGGAGTTTGTATTTATGCAGGCCGAAGCTCAATACAAGTATGAACGCTTACAGTTTGTCTATTAACTCTCTGTTACTACGTTATTACTCTCCGTTTGTCTACTAACCTTTTTTATTTTGCAGGGTAGATAAAAAAAGAGATCGGTTAGAGCGTCAAATTCTGGACAGTCAAGAACGAGCGTTTTGGGATGTACACCGACCTGTCCCAGGATGTGTCAACACTACTGAGGTATTTTTATCCCTCATTTTTTTTTCTTGTGCATTAGCTTCAAAATGGTCATAATTTATTTTTTTTAAAGGATATCATCTGAATATCTACATCTTTTTCTGTCTCTGGATAGGTTCTAATAAAATGGTGACGGTGTTCAATTTTCGCGACTTTCACCAGTAATGAAAGTCAAAAAAGTGATACTGATGCACAAGAGTAGACGATTCCTTTCTTGAGGTGGATTTTCGAAAGTTGTCTCGATCGGGTCGTCCGAAGTATAGCAGTGGAGGCCACGCAGTACTGAATAGCACTGCTTCACCTGTGTGTAGTCCTTACTCAACCAGTGCTGCAGCTGCCCATGCTAGTCTACCTTCGACTTCGAATGGAGCACCGGCAACAACCCAGCAGACTTCTCAATCTAGGTAATATAGAGTACTTGGCACTTCTTTACTTAAGATGATAATTGATTGTCGAGATGCTTTTAGTCGGTGTTTTTTCACCTTGTTATAATATATTACAACTGCACAGAGAACATATGAAACATAAAGCGCTTCAATTTTTAAGTCTTTTAGGGATGTGTACGATGTCGTTCTAATATGTGCTGCTTAATTTATGATTTTGGAACGTTGTTTGTGCTCAAATACCGAGAATTGCATGCATGGTTGCTAAAGTACAAGCTTTTTAAACTCGTCGTCTGTTCATTTGCGATGATGTCAACGTTTTCGTTCTGGGTTTGGAAACTATGTTTAATTTTTTCAGCGCGAGTAGTCCGTCTACTAGTGGAGGTTCATTCAGGAGCAATTACTACGTGAGACCAGGACTAAGAAGGTGCACACAAGTGCAGGACACCTTAAAACTTGAGGTACGTAAATTACGGCATTCGGGCGTTCACTCTCATTGGTTCCGTTTTAATGTCCTTTAACAAATGAGAAGTTATATGAGTTAATCACCACTCATGTCGGTCTTTACGACTTTCTGCCAGCGATTTAAGTTGGAATACATGGTGTAGTTCGTTGATCCAAATGTCATTAAAATCAACTGTCAGCTGGTATTCTCAAGTATATAGCGCATTTGTTAAAGTTTTTGATTAAGAATTCCTCTTCAATTTGGAGTATATGGACTTCGGACAAATTCAAAACGGGATTTAATAAGGTCTATTTGTACCTCTAGAGTGAAAGAGGTTGAGGTTGAAGTCGTTTTCGCAGTTGTTTAAGGTTCTCAACTCTCAAATTGCTTTATTTATTAATAATATGTCTGTGCCTCCGGAAACGACTCACATATCAGTTACATAAATGTGCGTTTTACAAATTTCGTTTCATTTATACTACAGGTGGTATATAGTGTGTATACTTCAAGTTCATACGAACATGGTAGAGAAGATGGGCTTACGTCGACTTGAGTGAAAAAAATGCATTGAAGTTATAGAAGTGGATGCCGTGAAAGCATTCTGCTCGTGGGAATTTCTCTTCAGAAGTGATTAAGCTGAAGGAGATCAATACTCCCTGATCAGGAGAGAGCTCAGATTGAATTTTTTCCTTTCTAGAAACCAGGAAAGAGATAATAACAGATTCACTGTGTGCTAGGACATACAAAATTTACTGTTTTGGGTCGAAAAGCTAGCTGTCTTTTTACTTTTAAGAACTTGTGCAATTCAATCAGTCATACCTAACGGTTATGAAGAAATTGTCATAGGCGTAATAAATACTGAAATGAGTAGAACAAATGCTTCGATGTTCTGTGATATAGTTTTCTATTCAGTGCTGCTCTCTTCATTTCGTGAATCCGATGTAACCTTATTTTTTTTTATGATCGGAGAACTTGGTTGTCGATCACAAGGAAGTGTATTCGGGTCAAAATTTGGTACATGACCACAAACCACTTATTGATAGAGGCTTTGGAGATGTTTTGAGAGGAAGAATTTTATTGTGAAAGCCTTTGGCTTTAGATCTTCTTTAGTACCTTGGGATTTCGTTAGGGCACCTTTGCTTTTAGTTACTCTTATAACTTATAATTATAACATAATTGAGGCTTTTTTCTCCATGGTGTCCATGTTTTCTTATCTAGCAGTGACATTTCCTCCACATTTCTCACAGAGGTGGAATAGTAATCGTTTATATCCACTGTACTTGATCGTTGAACAAAAGGCGCCACCATGACTTGCAAGGTTAATAGGTAAAGATATCTGCGAAGGCGCCTCAACTATATTCTCTTTTACGTGGTAAATGTTATCTTGCTCCTAAAAGATTCTTATGCGAACTGTATGTCAATTTGAGCATATGATAGAGCAACGAGGTTAAATAAAAGTCACTTTACTATGATATTACTTCGCTACGTGCAAGCTTACCTAATACCGACTGCTGCGAGATAGATTATCCGTTGAAAACATTGTTATCACAAGGGATATTCATCATCAACAATAACTTAAGTGTAAAAGAGCGTAGCCGGATGAGGTTGCCTCATTCGAGAGGTGCTCCACTGAAGGACATCAGAGTCTATACGACGGCGAAGACACCACATCCAGAAGAAGAACGACTGTGGGCTATCGAGTCGAGTCATAGGCTCTGATGTCGAAACGTTAGCCGAATAAATTTTTTATAACAACCTCGAGCTAGCTTATCGTATAGGTGAAATGCAGTGAAACGCTTTGAATTTATTGGCCAGTTAATGCTATTCCTGACTTATTTTTTTAATAATTGTTGGCGTTCAGATTAACCAACTCAATAGTCGATTGTCGAAGAATGTGTTACGGACGTCCAAAGTTGTAGAAAAGTGGGTAAAATCTTTTACATTTGTTTCTAAGAACTTCTCTGCGTCGTTTGCTTGGAAATCTAGTCTATACGGCTTTTTCTCAGGAGTCATAAACACTTGGAAATTTATTCCTTTGCATTCCCTTTTTTTCCTTTCTTTTTCTTTTTTCTTCACGCTTTGAGAGGTTTTGATTAAATGCTTCCTTCAGTTACTTGGCGTATCACGAGCATCGTAGAGTATTTGATCCATTCCTTACACCATTGGGCTCAGTCTCCGATCCGTTTCAAAGCCAACCGAATCCTTGGATCAATGATACTGTTGATTTCTGGCAACATGACAAAATGTCTGTTTATTCTTATGTCAAGGTCTCTGAGCTTTTCAAACATTTTTTTTTCAAGAACTGGTGATATTTCTACTCGTCGTCTTAAACTTTGGGAAGAATGCTTCGAAGAACTTTTGGCCGACCAACTAGGAAGGGAAACTTTGCAGAAATTTCTCGATAAGGAGTACTCTGGCGAAAATCTTCGTTTTTGGTGGGAAGTGAGTTGTACGTTCAGATAAACTTTCAACTCTTAGTATATTACAACTATCGGAGAAATTGAAGGTTCAAAAATTGCGGAAGTGTAGCTGCAGAATGGTACCAGTATTGGTGACGGAAATCTACAATGAGTTTATTGATTCAAATGCCACATCGCCTGTAAATGTGGACTGCAAGGTTGTTTAAGTCAATTCGATTTTTTTGTATTACTGTGAACAGATCATTTCGTTTGTTGCCACTTTTCCTTTGGTTTGGCATTCGCCTGTTTTCTAGGTGATGGAAATAACGGAGGAAAATCTCAAGAATCCAAATCGATGGAGTTTTGATGAGGCAGCGGTAAGCCCTATATAAATGCATTTTCTGTGTTATATCTTATCAAATGGTCTGAATCAAAAATTTCAGGATCACATATTCTGTTTAATGAAAAACGACAGCTATCAACGTTTTCTTCGCTCTGACATTTACAAGGATCTCCTCATTCAATCAAAGAAAAAGGTACGTTCTGTTCTTGACATTTCATTCAACACACCCGTTTTCGCATGTTTGCTAGTGCACTGTTTGCATGCTTCAATTTTATTTGTTCAGTTGAAAATGTATGTTTTTTGTTGCATCATTCGTCCGATTCATATGCAAATTCCCGCCAAAAATTGCTTTCAGAACTGGTTAAAACCATATGTTAAGGTTGTTGTAACGTTTCTGGATGTTTGAATCAGTCATTGGTAATGGCTATTGCCTTCAAATTTTAAGTTGATAAAAAAATAATAATTGCCTTTTTAGGCTGTGAGTTTTAAACAACTATGTATAGATGAGCTCACGACTTTATTATTAAAAATAGTTAGAATCTATACGTTTTTGCTACGAGGTGCAATTTGACTTTGATTTCGGTAGAACAGATTTTCAGTGTTCTCAAAGGGACTAATCCTTCCAGGATATTTCAAGCATCGGCTTAATGTTCGAAGGTTTTCTAAGTGAGAAGCTAGTAGTTGTTAAGTTGTTTCAAAAAAGTGATAGTTGATTGGCGGAGAGATCTCGTTGTGCGACGTGTAGTTGAACGTCGTCGCACCATAGAATTCGTATATAGGTGATGGTTACAAATCCTCTTGGAATTGATGTTTTGATATTTTTTGGCAGTACCTATTTCCTTCAATGATTTGGTCAAGATTCAAGGAACTGTAGTGGATTGTTTCATAGCTCACCAAACGCTGTTGCTATATTTCTGTTGCAAATTTAGCTTGAGAAAATCTGAAAGGGCTTCACCAGGATGTCTAAACACTCCGCTACCGCCTATTGTACACTTTCCATCGCACATCACTTTGTAATCAACATGTCGTTCTTTCTGCGCAAAAAGTCCCAGAGCATTCTTAGATCTGCAAATGTTTTTGGAGAACACGTAGAGAGTACAGAATTCCGTCTCACCGGAATAATTAAACTTATACTTTGTAGGCAACATTATGTAAATTCTTATAGTTCTCATTTTGGTTAAAAAAAGTTCAGTTTGAGAGTCGTGAAATGATTTCACGGTCCGGAACCTCAATTACAATTTTCAACCGGCCAAGCATTCGAAATGGAATAAGCTTTTATCCTCAGTACGCATCTTGCGTGTGATTGTGTTGATTTGTTTTTTTAGAACACATTTTCCTCGTTGCTAGTCCGTGCAGCTTCCCGTAAGCTATCGCGGAGAGCTGCTGCGAACTCCACTGTCACTATGCCCGCCATCCACAGCTCTCCATGCCTTCTTGCGCCTCCTCAGCAGTGATTCACTACGGAAATCGACGCATAGGCTTGTTCACTATGTGCGTATTCTCATCAGTTAGCTTTCTTGTTCACTTTGTCCACGCATGGTTCGGTTCATCATTTTTAATTGCAGCTGCACGTTTTTCCTCTTTTGTTTCTTGCAACAGCTTCGTCTTTTTTGAAAATCAATTGCTCGTTCATTTATGTTTATAGGTGCCAGTGAAGTTATCTCGCGACATTGGTATACGTTTCCCAACGTTGCCGGGTTTTTCGTCGAACACAGTACGTCGAGATGCAAATCTCACTGCCGGCCTTCCGGCAGTGACAAACGCTGGTGGATCGTCAAGCTGCTCACCGACTACAACGACTACTGTAGGCATTTGAAGGCTTTTGGGTGTTGTTGTTTTCATTCGAAATAAACTGAGCATTATTAGTAGGTAAATGTCACTATTTTCATTTCGATTGCCCTGCTGTTCAATCAATGTTACGTTTTCTTCATATTATGACGTAATTTGTTCGTACAGCATTTTAAACGAGGTTTTTGTTTTCATAACCTATTTTTACCATTATGATATTATGCCAGTGGTGGACAGTGTCATCTCGGCATGATATTGCTCTTTCAACTAGTTCAGAAAGCATTGATTGACTTGATCGCTTCCTAGAATGGGTACAGAATTTGTTTTGAAGTCCGTTTTCCAACATGTCTCGCCACGTCTGGTTGAAGTACATGGTTGAGTTCAGTTGTTTGTTACTTCCTTCTCTCTCTCTCTCTCCCTTGAAATGCTTCAGATGTATCGCATCTCATCGCTTATAGTCTCAACTGTTCTTTAAGAGCTTTAAACTAGAATTAGGATTTAAAATGATTATTAACAGTGTGGAGCGTGTCCGTACACACACAGACAGGCGGACGGTAATAGGTTCACTTCTCATTAATATGTGGTGGACCATTTTTATCGTTATGCCTTTTTAGAACTAGCCGGCACCCGAGGAGCTACTCATCTCCGAATTACCACTTATTTCCAAAATGCCATGTTGCCCTGATATTTGAAGTGAAATATTGATTGTACAATTGCTACCAGTGTTGTTTCACGAGTTACTTGGCTTCGTGATTGTATAAATTTCTAGTGCCCTAACTTCGAAGTGTTGTTGTACACCAAGATTTAGAACATGTAACCATAATGATGCTGAGATATTTACAAAATTCCGGACCGCAGATGTCTACGGTGAGGAACGAACACGCCACTATCCTTTCCCGGGGCTAACGCGTTCGCCACCACACCGTACGGATCCCTCGTTTCTGTCTCTCAACTAGTTTTGTGTTCCTATGTAGAACATAGTCACTCGCAAATTAACAGACCAACATCATTTTTAATATTACCAAACATAACTATCTGTATTCGCGTCCTCTACGCGATGAACGGTCGCTGTCTCTTCTTCTGTCGCCACGACTTCGGCTGCGTTTTCGTCTCTTCTCCCTTTCGTCGTCTAGTGAGTCTTCCTGCTTCCTTCTTTCTCGTCTACGTTCGCGTTCCCTTTCTCTGCGTTCCATCTCCTCCACGTAAAGGATTTCATCACGTATCTAAAACAAAAGTGCACAATACCAATAACGATGGTCCGTTGATCGGACGAAATATGGACGTTACTTGACTAATGTAGTCTGGTGAAGGTCTACATCTTCACGACCTAGGGTACTACCTTTTGCTCAAGGAGCCATTTTACATCTTCAGGTCAAAACTTGCCAAAGGATGCTTTTTTCCTCATTCCATCATTAACTTGATTGACGTTAGAAGATTCCTATATGTTAATCTTCAGATGGAAGGTACTGAAGGTCTATTCTCTATCTAATTATCAATGATTCAATGGTAAACTAAAAAACTGGAAAATTTGACCAAGAAAAGCGCAGATGATTTATGTAGATGGTTTTGGAGCTATTGGTGTTTCAAATTCCCTAACGCTGTAGTCACAGGTGAACGTGAAATTGGACTGTGTCGACGCAAGAGGGAAATAACAATGAACAGTAATTTATGGTTATATCGACTCACACGTCTTTCTTTTTCCATTTCTTTTCTTTTCTCTTCTTCTTCCTCCTTTAATTCCTCAACAGTCTGACGAAGGGCTTTTTTCATTTTAAGCTTTATCTTACGGGCAATCTCTTTCTGAAAACTAGTGAATCTCGACAGAAACAGTTGATAGAAAAAGTGGTAGGTACTGGACCTTTACCTTCTCTTCTTCGTCTGAATCTATATTTCCTTCCTTTACACCGATAGCGCGATTTTCTCTAAACTACTATTATTTAGTTGTGATGCTTTCGTATTAAACAAAGCACAAGGTCAAAAACAAACGCATATATTTCAAAAAAGGTTAAAGTGGCAAAAACAGCACGCACCGCACCATCCTTTTTGTTCGGTTTATTCGTCGTTTTCTGTTCTCTATCTCAATGCGCTCCTTCTCGGATTCAGACATACTAGATCTAGAAAAAGAAAAGAAAAACTGTTAAACCTACTTTTCATAGATGGAAAATGAAATTTAGATAATGTGAACCTTCTATTTTCTACTTACTACGATTTTTCATGCCAGGGTATTAGGGGAAATACAACCACAATGATGGTGAAATATTTACGTAACTCTGGACCGCCGCTATCTGCGGTGGGGAACGAACACGCTATTACCCCTTTTGGGGTTAACGCACTTATCACCACCCATGCCTGTCCTTCTTTTCGCTTGTCTCTCAGCAGTGTTACTGACCTATAGTTGCTATCAACGGGATTGGTCTACAAAGCACAAATCGGCATCGAACCAAGAGTTAAGCTGAAGCTGTGGTATGAGTCATAATATCGTCACTTTCTATTTAATCCCTTCTCGTTTTTAATGGCAGGGTATGATGTTAAATATACCCGAGATGGTACTGAGATATTTGCAAAATTCCGCACCGTAGATGTCTGCGATGGGGATCGAAAACTCTGTTACCCTTTTCGAGGCTAACGCATTCAAAACAACATTATGTAATGGCAGATAGAAAAATAGCTGAGAGACAGGCGAAATGAAGGGCCCGCACTTGTGGTGAACGCGTTAGTCGCCGGAAGGGGTAATATCGTGTCCGATTCCCACCGCACATACCTGTGGCTCGGATTGCAAATATCTCGAAATCTAGACATTTTCTCATCATTGTCACAGTTGCTATGCCAAGCAATTTCAATAGCTATAAAGGTCTGACGCAACGTTCTAGTTATTTCTGCTGTGTTAATACTTCAAATGAAAGGTTTATTTGCAGGAACAACCTCTAATTTTTCCGTACTGAACTGTCACTTTTTGACAATAATTTAGTTATTTTGCTCCACTGTCCTCTACTAATATATTATTTCATGTCTGACATTCGGGCCAAGTTTTTGAACCCTCAGATATGGGTCAAAGGAGTCAAACAACGGACTAACGGACTACCAAAAAAAGATGGCTTCAAATAAACCCTTCATTTGGATTATCAATACAAATAAAACAATTAGAATACTTTGTCAGAGCAAATCATGATAGGGGCGAAATATGCATGTAGTCACACCGACGATAATAGTAATTAAACCAATACGAGGTGTATCCTTGTGGGATTCGTCAACGCTCATTGCTTTAGCTTCTTATCCTTTATGTTAGTTAAACTGATGTACTAATATACCAATGCTATAACAGTATGTTTTTTTATTGTAAAAATAACCAGATGATGGGTGACATTACCAGAACCTTATTGGAAAACTAGATTTACCGTCAGCTTTAACGGCGTATTTACACAGTGCTGGAAAGATTCTTATGTGATAATTATCACCACTAGAACTTTATTAGGTGACGGGTAGCTCTGTGGTATTATCATAAGCACAGTGATGGTTCTATCCGGCACCGGACTCACCAACCCTCTCATCCCTTCCGGGTCGAGAAATTCGTACAAGACTCTTCCGAGAACAGTCCTATCCCTGCCATCCCACGGTCTTGAACTGCTACACCAGGACTTAAGATGAACCGTCTCGACTAGCATTCTGCGACATTTGTAAAGAAGACAACAATGATCAAACAGCATCCGAACCCATATGTGAAAGGAATGGAGGCCATCATGGATGGTGAATGCTACAGTAAATATTCCGTGAATAGCTCATCTTTTCAATACCGTCGTATGTTTCCCACATTAGCACTTCACTACGTCCTACACCTATCTTGCATATTCTGAAAATTGTTTCCTAGCGACCATTTCATGCACCTGCCTCGCAGCTGGGAGGAATGGAATTCTGTAACTTCTTTTTAACAACTGTTCTTCTTTGTCCGAATGTTCAGTCACTGAAGAAGCAGATGCCAGCTGCAAGTACGATTCGGCATCTGTTGTTATAGTTTGCTTTTTGTATAAGTTGCTGCGTTGCTGTCACACATATTTTCTGCAAAAGCTTTTGTATAGCCTTCATCAACACTCTGTGCAAGCTGCCCTACTAATAAACATTCTACTGTCTCTTGTTCCTTCTGTCAAACTTCCCTACAGAAGGAATACAAGTAGCAATCAGCGCTAGTGTTTCGCTTGGGTATCGCTCAACTCACCCCTTCGCTTAAGTAGATATTGCCAGATTGTTAATACTGTATTTCTATTATTCCTATAAACGGCTATTGCCCAAGCTTGCGAATGTTCTCTGTGGCAAGCATCAAAAGCTCCTCGAGGTAAATTTTTAAAAAGTCGAGCAATTCGAACTAGTAATTATTCTGGGTCGAACATTGACTTAAATGCCGATATACATATACCACTAGCCAACTAAAACGTTAGAAACGAATCGAATGAAAGAAATGCTGGGATCGGCAGAATAGATGTGAAAGAAGGGTTAAGCAAAAAAGAAGTACCTTATTTCCAACATATCGTCATCATCACCACCAGACGATCTCGATCTTGTGGGGGATTCGTGCCGAAGTGTAGACGTCCCGCGTACAGGATCGTCTCGACGATCCCGAAATATAGGCCTAAAAGAACGAAACCAGAAGTCGACAGGAAATCGAACAGTTGAATAGATTGGGTAGGTCATCCAATTTACAAATGAAGATTAGTATTACCACCTGTCAGGACTTGTTGCGCGTATCCTGTGACCATCACGAGATCGTGAACGACTTCGTCGTCTATGATCACGATCCCTACTACGGCTTCTAGAATAACGAGACCGACGCCTTTCATGCGATCGAGAACGAGACCAACGTCTTGAAGAACTAGCGCTTTTTGAGCGTGATCTGAAACGGTGGGATACGGTCATATTCTAGCAAGAATCATGAATACGATCCTTGATATTTAAATCACCGAGCAACTAGTCACCTTTTCCTATCACGCAATCTACTTCTGCTTTCTTTAGCATTCTGTGATCTCCCTTCATAATTGGACATGCGTTCTGGGCTATCATCCCGTTTGGTTAGATGCCTGAAAAGGAAAATAAGTACACATCATCAAATACAGATCCGATCGAAAAAGCCAATCTTTGCTGAAATTGTCAAATTAAAACATTACTTATACACATAACAAGTCGGATACTAATCCACAACGGAGTATTTCATTAAATTCTTTGTCAAAGACTCAAGTTCAAATTAGACTGAATGGGCATAACGACCAAAATAAGCGTAAAAATCATCTTGCTGTACCCATGTCATTTGACAACAAGTCTCGTCCACAAAAAATCATTTACCAGTAAAAAGAAAAACGCAAATGCTAATGACGTTAACTTGTTTGAATGCTACATCTAAACAATAAAAATGGTGCCTGTAGCGCAGGGGTTAGAGGCGACCTGCAATACACATTGGAACAATCCCCGCGCGGCTCGATACATCGGTAGGCCACCACGAGTCATTGTAAAGGCCAGATAAGCATTCAATTCCCTCCAGCGATACTTAATGAAGTCGAATGCATGGCGCATCCCTCAGGGATTGATCAACACTGAGAGCTTTATCTTTTTTATGGAACCCGCGCAACTCTTTATGAAGGATTTAGACCTACACCTATTATTGTGAATAATACACATGAAACTGCAATCAAATTACTTGTTGTATACAAGTTTTCTTCTATTGTCATACACAATTAAAATGCTAACTGATGAATCACATCTAAATACACTCTGCCCTCATCAAAGCTGCACCTGCTAGGTTATTCGGAAATTAATGCATAATTTGAATGGTGCTTCTAAAGCAACGTATCCCATCTATTTCAGAACAAATTTTGTTACTGGAAGTAAGAACTATTAGAATCTAGGCGTTTTTTCATAAAAAAAGTTTGTTTACACCTGTTGCGTAAAATACTGAGTTTCTGGACGCGATGAAGCTGTTGAAACCGGTTCCAGTTCCAATTTTGTTTCCAAGGGACTTTTGCACAAGCTTTTCCGCCGTAATCGCTTTTCTCGCATTAAAAAACCAGCGGTGGATCAAACTACCGGTTGACCACCAAACGATCAACATGATCTTCTTTCGATACAGTTTACGCCTTGGTAAATGCATCTTCATCGTGGTCCAGTCATATTCATCTTCATCGTGGTCCAGTCACTGACCTAGTTGATGGTCGCCAGTTGTCGCAGAAGATGCATTTCTCGTTTTACAAGCTAAAGTAACGTATCGTCCTTCTCAGCCAGATGTAGCGCTGATGATGCTTCGAAACCGTGCATAAATTAAACAAGAACTTACAAAATTCGGCGATATTCTTTGGTTGGTAACTGAGGACCAAGCACACTCACTGTTAGTGGTTTTTCCTCATCCTCGTCGTCATCTGTAGGTTTCGAAAGGTTAGAATGAAACACTGGTAGAGAAAAAAAATCAAAACAAAATTTGATTCTAAAACTATAGGTGTTAATTCCTACCAAACGTTGAGTATGAGTTTGTAAAAGTAGATTTGTCGAAACTGTTGTTTTGACACAAGGATTTTTAATGTTCGAAAGTTATTAAGAATACAGTTTACATCTTAACGGAACTAAACAGTGCTAAACTGCATAAAACAAGTTTTGCAATGATAAAGAATAGCAGAGTATTAAAAAAAATATTGCAAAAACATGAAGGGAAAAGAGCACTGCAAATTGTGAGGTAATTTCCGAATTATCCAATAGTATTCAAGGCGCGTGAGAACTAACCAACAACTGCACGTCTTGGGATGCAATATAAAATGATAGAATTCAATACATCGCAGCAGAAAACCAGAGAAATTCACTGTGATATTGATATAAAGAGCAGAAGGCGCGTGTAGAACAGTGGTTATAGTTTACTGCCCAGCAATACAAACGAGATCGATCACCGCACCCTAGGCTCACCAAGCCTTCCATCCCTACGAGCTCGATAAACTAGTACCAGACTGGTCTGGGTTATAGTACCACTAGCTCGACACACCGCTATACATGTTAACATGCGTTATCAAAGAGTATTTTACTAGACTGTACGTTTTTGACGACAAAAATTAGTTTCCACTCGTAACATTGTCGCATCTCTACATAATCGACATATTGATGCATAAATTAAACAAGAACTTACAAAATTCGGCGATATTCTTTGGTTGGTAACTGAGGACCAAGCACACTCACTGTTAGTGGTTTTTCCTCATCCTCGTCGTCATCTGTAGGTTTCGAAAGGTTAGAATGAAACACTGGTAGAGAAAAAAAATCAAAACAAAATTTGATTCTAAAACTATAGGTGTTAATTCCTACCAATT